>OZ010672.1:68318960-68481460 GCA_963932185.1 Troglohyphantes excavatus
GCAAATCACCTGGACACATTGGCCGAACAGTATCAAGACGTGAAAAAAGAAGTTCTAGAAACCTCGAGGAACTGTGTTCGACAGCGGTATGATGCTGATGATATACATAACAATATTGTTGATGTATGTGTTTCATACGATGGAACGTGGCAGAAGCGAGGGCATTCGTCTTTGTATGGAATAGGAATAGTTATTGAAGTTTTGACTGGGCTAGTTGTGGACTTCACAATTTTGAGTAAGTACTGTCCGGCCTGTACAGTAGCATTGCGGGATTTAGGCCCTAATTCTGCAGAATTTGCTTTCTGGTATGAAGGCCATAAACCATTATGCCAAAAAAACTACTCGGGGACCAGCAACAGCATGGAGATGGTAGCAGCAGTACTATTATGGCAGCGATCCATTGAAGATGGTAAAATGAGGTATGTCAAAATGCTGTCTGATGGCGATGGAAAGGCACACCAACACTTGTTGGAAAAAAAGGTGTATGGTAGAAAATTCATCATTGAAAAAGAAGAGTGTCTCAACCATGTGGCAAAGAGACTGGGGACAGCTCTACGCAACAAAGTTCAAGAGTGGAAGACCCGGAAAGTGACACTGGGTGGGAAAAAGAAGGGCAGCCTCAAAGAAGATACGATAAAGAAACTGACCAGCTACTATCGGAAAGCCATAAAGGACAATGCGCCTGATGTGCCCAAGATGAAAGCGGCAATATTTGCTTCTTTGCACCACTGCATGTCCACGGGTAAGAAACCGCAACACATGCATTGCCCTACAGGGGAAGATTCGTGGTGTTTTTTCCAAAGATCAGTGGGAAAACACGAAACGCCAAAATCTCATTCAACTATGAAAACTACTCTTACTGAGCAAGTTGTTGAGAAAATCATGCCTATATACATAAGATTGGCATCAGTCGAACTTTTGAAACGGTGTTCGGCAGCTAAAACCCAAAACGCAAATGAAAGTCTGCATAGCGTTATATGGAGCAAATGCTCCAAAGAAGTTTTTGTGTCCAAAAAGCGACTTGAACTTGCTGTTATTTCTGCAATAAGTGACTTTAATCTTGGCTGCACTAAGTCCCTGGAAATTATAAGCGATGTCAATGAAGAAGCAGCCAGTGATGTCTCTTTCACTATCGCAAAAAAGAAAGACAGTAGAAGAAAGATGCAGAAGGAGAAAAGAAGCACGCAGGAATTCAAGGCGCAACGGCTTCGAAAAAAATATTCAAAGTCAACTACGAAAACTCGGCTTGAAAAATCTGAAGGCGTAACTTATGCAGCTGGCCAATTTTAGCACATTTTACTTTTATACAGTATCTCTAATGATGTAAAAAATATTGCATATTATTATACTCTTATTAGTATCTTTATTTGTAATTTTCATGTTTCATATGGCTCTGTACACATACAGAAAAGGCTTGGACTAGAATTTATTCTGTCCTTGCCAAGGGTCGGCCTGTACTTACCTGCAGAAACTGACCCGCCTTATCTAATATTAGAATCACTACACGCACATGCACATTTTCTGCCATCTGAAATATGTTATATATTTAGTGATTATTTTTTTAATTAACTGCATAATTATTATGTTTTCAGTTATAAGTTTTTCTTGCCTTAATCTGGTCATTTTGAAACAGTCGTAATTTTGAGGTGCGAAAAACCAAAACCATTTTGCCCAACACATGTATCTACCATTCGATTTTATTGGAGTATGTTTTTGCAGTTTTTTTTTTTGTAAATTATATATACGATTGTTTTCATGACAAACTCTTCTTGTATATAATCAACAATTCTAACATTGTGTGTCTGTGTAGAATATAATATATTAGTTCCATAACAGTAAACACAAGTTAAAAAATTGTCCAGATTTTTAAATTTCAATCAACTTTAACATTAAAATGCTTTTTTCTCAGAATTGAAATTTAAGAAATTTTGCACTATTCAAAATGCCATCTGCGTTCCAAATTTTCTTCGAATCTCATGAAATTTTTTTTGTGGATTTAATACATATTTAAGATTTATAATTTCACATCCTCAAAGGAATTATGTTATTTATTATCCAAAAATTTTGAAAAGAACTGTTTGTAGATGAGATTTTTTCGTTGAAAATTTTGTGACGCAAGACTAATTATTATTTTTAAAAATAAATAAATATTTTACTTAAAAATTATATACAAATTACTTTTGTAATAACTTAATACTATTCCATAAAAAAAATTTAAATCATTTAAGTGAAAAATAACGCGCATTTGGCATTTTGCGTAAACACGCTTTTAATTATATAAAATTATTCATATTAAAAAAAATATTTATTGAAATCAATTGAAAATTTTATATGTGTTTTACTTTGACATGTTCCACTTCCTTATAAATTTTCAGAAAGTTTGAAGCAAAACTAAAAAAATAAAATTTCATCGTCCATGGTCGCCTTAATTGACTTTTAATTAAAATATTATAAATATATCATTTAATATTTTTAATGCATAAAATGATATGGACTATTTTATTATTTCAGAAAATTAGTATCTCAATGTAAATATTTACTTCAGCAAAATAAATAAAGTACAGCGAAATGAAATTCTATTTTTTTTACGATAATGAATTTAAAGAGGATATGTTTTGACTCAGGAAAATACATTTTTCTAAAATGATGTAAAAGTATTTATTAAGTTTTCTTAAAATACCGCGTATTTTACATTGAGACACTTTTAATGAAGAGCTGTACAAATATATCGGCACTATACAGTGTAAAAAATAAATTATCCTAATTATTTTTCTCGTATAAAAATTATCTTTAACCATGCAAAAATGATTTGGTTAAAATAGGAATCTATAGGTATACCATCAAGGAATTAAACTTTTAGGTTTTACAAATACTTATTTTATCGGATAAAAACAATTTAATGTTACAGCTGTAAGAAAACCTATTTTAGATAGGTAATCAACAAGGTAAAATCCCATTTTGACGGATAACTAGACAAAAAGACACAAGCTGGAAAAATAGTTATCATCATTTATACCCTCTTACCTTGATATAGCCCAGGCCTAAACATCTTGTTTTAATCTTATGAAGCTTAATTATTAAAATTACCTTCATTATTAAAATTGGAAGATATTCGTAGTCTTGATATTCAAGTCGGTTAAGAAAAAAAGTAAATTTTTCATTTAAATTTACTTAAGAAATATTTATTTAAAAAAGTTATTTAAGAAATATTTATTTAAAAAAGTTATTTAAGAAATATTTATTTAAAAAAGTTATTTAAGAAATATTTATTTAAAATACTTCAAAAATACCTAATTTTTTTATGTATATGCCATTAACAGATTCCCTTTCATTGAGGGGCCAAACAGACAAATAATACATTGTTAGGATAAACATCGCTAAGAACCCGATGATTTATTTCAATAAGAAAATCCGCGTTAAAACTTTTTATAAAACGTTCTTTAAGTCTTATTTCAAACAAAATTTGTACACAGCAACTTGAATGAAAAGTTACATCGGTATCAATCGGTTAAGAAAAAAGTCCATATTTCATTTAAATTTATTTAAGAAATATTTATTTAAAATACTTCAAAAATACTTATTTTTTTAATGTATAGGCCTTTAACAGAATCCTTTGAAATGAGAGTCCAAACGGACAAATAATATACATTGTTAAGATAAACAACGCTAAGAACTCGATCATTTATTTCAATAAAGAAAATCCGCGTTAAAACTAATGCATATTTTATCAAACGTCCTTTAAGTCTTATTTCAAACAAAATTTGTACACAGCAACTTGAATGAAAAGTTACATCGGTATCAATCGGTTAAGAAAAAAGTCCATATTTCATTTAAATTTATTTAAGAAATATTTATTTAAAATACTTCAAAAATACTTATTTTTTTAATGTATAGGCCTTTAACAGAATCCTTTGAAATGAGAGTCCAAACGGACAAATAATATACATTGTTAAGATAAACAACGCTAAGAACTCGATCATTTATTTCAATAAAGAAAATCCGCGTTAAAACTAATGCATATTTTATAAAACGTTCTTTAAGTCTTATTTCAAACAAAATTTGTACACAGCAACTTGAATGAAAAGTTACATCGGTATCAATCGGTTAAGAAAAAAGTCCATATTTCATTTAAATTTATTTAAGAAATATTTATTTAAAATACTTCAAAAATACTTATTTTTTTAATGTATAGGCCTTTAACAGAATCCTTTGAAATGAGAGTCCAAACGGACAAATAATATACATTGTTAAGATAAACAACGCTAAGAACTCGATCATTTATTTCAATAAAGAAAATCCGCGTTAAAACTAATGCATATTTTATCAAACGTCCTTTAAGTCTTATTTCAAACAAAATTTGTACACAGCAACTTGAATGAAAAGTTACATCGGTATCAATCGGTTAAGAAAAAAGTCCATATTTCATTTAAATTTATTTAAGAAATATTTATTTAAAATACTTCAAAAATACTTATTTTTTTAATGTATAGGCCTTTAACAGAATCCTTTGAAATGAGAGTCCAAACGGACAAATAATATACATTGTTAAGATAAACAACGCTAAGAACTCGATCATTTATTTCAATAAAGAAAATCCGCGTTAAAACTAATGCATATTTTATCAAACGTCCTTTAAGTCTTATTTCAAACAAAATTTGTACACAGCAACTTGAATGAAAAGTTACATCGGTATCAATCGGTTAAGAAAAAAGTCCATATTTCATTTAAATTTATTTAAGAAATATTTATTTAAAATACTTCAAAAATACTTATTTTTTTAATGTATAGGCCTTTAACAGAATCCTTTGAAATGAGAGTCCAAACGGACAAATAATATACATTGTTAAGATAAACAACGCTAAGAACTCGATCATTTATTTCAATAAAGAAAATCCGCGTTAAAACTAATGCATATTTTATAAAACGTTCTTTAAGTCTTATTTCAAACAAAATTTGTACACAGCAACTTGAATGAAAAGTTACATCGGTATCAATCGGTTAAGAAAAAAGTCCATATTTCATTTAAATTTATTTAAGAAATATTTATTTAAAATACTTCAAAAATACTTATTTTTTTAATGTATAGGCCTTTAACAGAATCCTTTGAAATGAGAGTCCAAACGGACAAATAATATACATTGTTAAGATAAACAACGCTAAGAACTCGATCATTTATTTCAATAAAGAAAATCCGCGTTAAAACTAATGCATATTTTATCAAACGTCCTTTAAGTCTTATTTCAAACAAAATTTGTACACAGCAACTTGAATGAAAAGTTACATCGGTATCAATCGGTTAAGAAAAAAGTCCATATTTCATTTAAATTTATTTAAGAAATATTTATTTAAAATACTTCAAAAATACTTATTTTTTTAATGTATAGGCCTTTAACAGAATCCTTTGAAATGAGAGTCCAAACGGACAAATAATATACATTGTTAAGATAAACAACGCTAAGAACTCGATCATTTATTTCAATAAAGAAAATCCGCGTTAAAACTAATGCATATTTTATCAAACGTCCTTTAAGTCTTATTTCAAACAAAATTTGTACACAACAACTTGAATGAAAAGTTACATCGGTATCAATCGGTTAAGAAAAAAGTCCATATTTCATTTAAATTTATTTAAGAAATATTTATTTAAAATACTTCAAAAATACTTATTTTTTTTAATGTATAGGCCTTTAACAGAATCCTTTGAAATGAGAGTCCAAACGGACAAATAATATACATTGTTAAGATAAACAACGCTAAGAACTCGATCATTTATTTCAATAAAGAAAATCCGCGTTAAAACTAATGCATATTTTATCAAACGTCCTTTAAGTCTTATTTCAAACAAAATTTGTACACAGCAACTTGAATGAAAAGTTACATCGGTATCAATCGGTTAAGAAAAAAGTCCATATTTCATTTAAATTTATTTAAGAAATATTTATTTAAAATACTTCAAAAATACTTATTTTTTTAATGTATAGGCCTTTAACAGAATCCTTTGAAATGAGAGTCCAAACGGACAAATAATATACATTGTTAAGATAAACAACGCTAAGAACTCGATCATTTATTTCAATAAAGAAAATCCGCGTTAAAACTAATGCATATTTTATCAAACGTCCTTTAAGTCTTATTTCAAACAAAATTTGTACACAACAACTTGAATGAAAAGTTACATCGGTATCAATCGGTTAAGAAAAAAGTCCATATTTCATTTAAATTTATTTAAGAAATATTTATTTAAAATACTTCAAAAATACTTATTTTTTTTAATGTATAGGCCTTTAACAGAATCCTTTGAAATGAGAGTCCAAACGGACAAATAATATACATTGTTAAGATAAACAACGCTAAGAACTCGATCATTTATTTCAATAAAGAAAATCCGCGTTAAAACTAATGCATATTTTATCAAACGTCCTTTAAGTCTTATTTCAAACAAAATTTGTACACAGCAACTTGAATGAAAAGTTACATCGGTATCAATCGGTTAAGAAAAAAGTCCATATTTCATTTAAATTTATTTAAGAAATATTTATTTAAAATACTTCAAAAATACTTATTTTTTTAATGTATAGGCCTTTAACAGAATCCTTTGAAATGAGAGTCCAAACGGACAAATAATATACATTGTTAAGATAAACAACGCTAAGAACTCGATCATTTATTTCAATAAAGAAAATCCGCGTTAAAACTAATGCATATTTTATCAAACGTCCTTTAAGTCTTATTTCAAACAAAATTTGTACACAACAACTTGAATGAAAAATTGCATCGGTATCAATAACCAAACAAGTATCAACATAAAATAACAAAGTTGTCAATAACGGAAAAAGAACAGCAGTAATTTTAGGATCAAACATATATACCCAAAGATAGCACGCATTCGCGATATTAAATTCTGGACAAATAGCATCACTTTTGAATGACTGCGCCGTTACGTATGCTAATGCAGCAGTTTGTCAACGGCAGTTTCAGCATATTTATTCGCTTTATATATGCCGAACTTTTTTTTTTTTGCCACTGAAGTAAGTCATTTGAATATTATACGGGGTAAATGGCTTTCTTAAGAATTGGAGAGTATAGAAAGTAGAAAATAAGTGGCAAAAGCAGTTGTTTTGTTTAGAAAGATCTTAGATCAAGCATTAAGGGAGTTGAAGCACTTCTAAAAGATAAACGAGGATAGTACAAGATATCTAGTTTTTTAAATGATAGATGAAATATGCAAGTGAGAGTCTGATATTTTTTATTATTTCATTGGACTTGTTTGTTATTTCCAGAATTTTAAATGTTATGTAACAATTGATTCGTGAATCGACTTTGAGAGGTTGCAAATAAAAATGCGTTCAAATCTTAAAAAAAATCAAAAACTGAAATTTTTATTTTTTAAATATACCGTTGTATCTGATACTATGTATGTACACTGTAAAAAATAGGTACTTAAAAATAAGTACCTGGACATACTTTTCTTTTACTACAATTGCATCGTAAATGAGCTATGACGTATTCAAATTTAAGTAATCGTGCTTTCTCAAAAATAATATTGCTAATCTCAGCTTCTGTTCAAGCCATCTAAACAAAGCGACCTGACAATCAAAAATAGTTTTTCAGAAGATGGTTTTCAACAATATTTGATGTGGATTGCTTAAATGGAAACTCAGTAATTACAACTCAATTATCTTACTTTCCATTCTTTTGGCACACCTTCTTACCATTTCTTCTGTTTATAACTTCTTCACGCCGCGCTGGTAGTACAACGGGTAAAGGACTGGACTGCAGTGCCTGAGGATCTGGGTTCGCTTCCCGGTAAGTCTTGGTTGTAATTATTGATATTTATTGAAAGTGATTTATGAAGGCAGCCTATGTAGGCAAGCAACTGCTCTTTTTATTTATTTTTATTTATTGTGCTCATTTTTGAGTACATGTCTTTTTCAAAAATGAAACTTATGCATTCGCAGTTATAATAAGCATCGAATGTACTAAAAAATGAGTACATTTGACTAATTTTTGAGTACCTATTTTTTACAGTGTAGGTTTTCAAAACTTTATATATTTTTACAGTATATATTAAAGTATATATTTTTATTGAATGTTTTACGAAATCATTTTCACATTACTTAATAAAATAAGTTTATTTAAATAATTTTTCTTTTCTAAGAGAATAAAGACTGAATAGAAAATGAAGAGAATAAAGACTGAATAGAAAATGAAGAGAATAAAGAGAAAAATGAAAACAGAGTTTGGCATTTAAACTATATTTTTGAGAAACATAATTTATGTTTTTTAAGTAGTCAATTATTATTCCAATGCAAAATACGCACTATTAAGAGAGATATTCTTTTAAAAGAACTGCATAATATATACAGACAATTTAAATGAATTTATTAATATTGCGCAAGTTAAAATATCGTGAAACTTTAATTCCAGTATATATTTGTATTAAAATATACAGTTAGGATATTTGTGTAGATAAAATAATTGGTACAAAAACCTTTAAATTCATTCAGGTGAAATAAATGTGTTCTCTGAGAGCAACAAACATTCTTATTTCTACATGCTCATTATTTCTGTTTCTTTCTTGCAAAACACTACTTTAGGTTTTATATATAAAAAATCGTAATCTCCATGGTCAGTGAACTAAAAATAACATAAATATTTTTATGGGAACCAACTTTTATTCTCTTCTAAGTTTCGGTATTTCTGTCCTTTTGATATTTTTCAGTTGCAAGCAACTTTTGCAATCATAAAAAATGGCAATTTAACCGCATTTCAAACGAATAACTCTCGTTTGAAACAAGTATATGTATACATTTTCTTTTATTAGCAACAATGAAAGTTAAATTTTTAGTTACCTGTGTATTTTCTAAGATGAAGGTACATAATTTCGAAATCAGTCACTTACCTATAAAAGAGAGAAAAACACAGTTAATATATATAATTATAAAAAATATTAGAATTACTTAAAAACCAAATAATTTTTGTTACTACTACCTGAAATATAAAAATAAATATTGAAGGAAGTATATAAAAGCAAAATATAAAAATACAGAAAATATGTTGTTTAACATATTTTTCAGTTTCTTTGTATATATGTGTTAGAAACCAACAACGTGACACCAAAAACTAACGTAAACACGTTACAAAGTGTCCAATGGTTACTTCATATTCCACTAGTTGCTTTGAATAATTCGGCTCTGGTTAAATGGCCTCTGTGACGTCACTTTGTTTACATGGTTTCGATAAGCTGATTGGTCAACGAGCTAAAACTCGTTTTCTGATTAGCTAAAACCATTTTTGATGAGCGTTACGCAACCGTCAACTAACCGGAGTCCTTGTATTTTGTTCCAGTCGTTAGATCAAGTGTATACGCATTTTATTAAACTATATAAAATTATTTTAATCATATATATAATTTTTTAATTTATTGATATTACATAATGATTAACAAATACAAAAGTTCAAGATCGTTTCCTATAAGTCTAAAATATTTTCACTCAATCTAAAATATTTTTGTATTATATTATTAACTAAACAATACTATTTTAAATAGTTTTAATTGCTTTTTGATTAATAATACTATATATATAAACAATATAACTCATAATTTATTATTAGTTTATAGAATATTAACATATTTTATCGTTTTTTAAAGCGCTCAATTTTTAATATGAAATTAAAATATTTTAGCAATTTAAGAAATTATATACATCAATTACCCACAGATGAACGACAATATATCAAAACTGTAGGTTTGTTTTCACTACAGGAGAAGTTAATTTACATTAAAAAAAAATCATTTTTTTACAATTAAAAACAATATTTCAATAGAGAAGCTTTTCAAAAATTCCCCAAATGCTTTACATTTGAAAAATATTTCAAGACAGAGGTTTTATATGAATTTTTATATTATGTGTATGTAGTGATTCTATTGTAAGGGGGCTGTCGTCATGATTTTTAGGGGTCAGTCGTAAAAAGTACAGCAATATGGGCCGATAAGTTAGGTTCAAAGCATTTATTACCTCCAAAGCCTAGAGAAGCTTGGTGTTACAATATCAGGGTTACATGAAGGAACAACATGGAATGTGCTCTCGTAGGGACATTTCATATATAAAGACAGGGATTTTTAGGGATTATTTTCAGATAGAATGAGTCAGGAACGTTAGCCATTGGTCCGAAATGGTTCGGTTCAGGGAATTTTTGTGTGGATGCACTTAAAAAACCTCTGAAGTGTGCTATGAGAAAGTCACTTATATATTCGCGTGGGCGCGTTTGATATGGCTAAATCGAGAATGGAATTGAATGTCGTCAGCGAAAAAAGTTAGGGGAACTTTATTTCAATAAAGAAATAAACACGAATTTGATAGCGAAGTCATAATTAAGTTATAATGAATAAAAGGGTAAAGGGCGTTGGTAAAAAGAGTTTTACAGGCACGAGGATATATTATTACGTCATAATTAAGTTATACTGATTAAAAGGGTAAAGGGCGTTGGTAAAAAGAGTTTTATAGGCACGAGGATATATTATTACGTCATAATTAAGTTATAATGATTAAAAGGGTAAAGGGCGTTGGTAAAAAGAGTTTTATAAGCACGAGGATATATTATTACGTCATAATTAAGTTATAATGATTAAAAGGGTAAAGGGCGTTGGTAAAAAGAGTTTTATAAGCACGAGGATATATTATTACGTCATAATTAAGTTATAATGATTAAAAGGGTAAAGGGCGTTGGTAAAAAGAGTTTTATAGGCACGAGGATATATTATTACGTCATAATTAAGTTATAATGATTAAAAGGGTAAAGGGCGTTGGTAAAAAGAGTTTTATAAGCACGAGGATATATTATTACGTCATAATTAAGTTATAATGATTAAAAGGGTAAAAGGGCTTTGGTAAAAAGAGCACGAGGATATATTATTACGTCATAATTAAGTTATAATGAATAAAAGGGGTAAAGGGCGTTGGTAAAAAGAGTTTTATAGGCACGAGGATATATTATTGCGTCATAATTAAGTTATAATGAATAAAAGAGGTGGCAAATTAAGAATATTTCAAAATATAGTAATTTAAAGAAAATATATTACATGTATTGTTGAGAAAACTGGCGGTACTAAGAATATATCAATGCGTACCGCCAGGTTCACTGTTAAAAATAGGTACTTAAAAATAAGTAAAATGTACTCATTTTTGATTGCATTGGATGCTTATGATAGCTCCAAATACATAAGTTTCGTTTTTGAAGAAGATATGTACTCAAAAATGAGTAAAATTAATAAAAAGAGCAGTTGCTTGCATAGGCTACTTTCATAAATCTCTTTCAATAAATACAACCAGGATTTACCGGGAATCGAGCCCAATCCGTCTACCTGATGTCGTCCGTATCGAAGTCCAGGCCTATATCCGTTGTACTACCAGTGCGCGAGAAGAACTTATAAACAGAAGTAATGTTAAAAAGGCGTGGCAAAAGAATCGGAAGTAAGATAACTGAGTCGTAATAACTCAGTTTCCATTTAATCTATCGACATCAAATACTGTAGAAAACCATCTTCTGAACAAATATTTTAAGTTTCTCACGTCGCTTTGTTAAGATGGCTTGAACAGAAACTGAGATTAGCGATATTAAGTCACACTGCTAATTTTTTGCGAAAGTACGATTACTTAAATTTGAGTGCGTCATCGCTCATTTACGATGCAATTGTACTCAAAGAAAAACGAGTGCGTTCATGTACTCATTTTTAAGCATTTTTTTACAGTGTGGTTTGTACGACACATATTTAAAAAAAAATGCCTCATTTATTTACTAAAAAATCTTTTAGTGTATCACACATGTATATATCTATAAACAAATCCATCACATCAATCCAATTTTTTTTAATTACGTGAGAAAAAAAAATATGTACTCAAATATTTTTTAATGGCTAAACACAATATTTTCTAAAGTCGCAATTTTTTTCTCAATGAACGGAGAGTGTAATGTCCATTAAGTTATGCATTATAAGATTAATGCGCATGTAAATGAGTTTATAAACTCTCGTCTACGCTATCGATAAGAAAAAATGATGCTAAAAAATAAAGCGAGCGGAAAAAGTAAAATATAATTAAAAACAGCAAAGGATTTAGGTGCGAAAACTTTAAAAATAACAAAAATAGCTTAATGACACTTCAACCGCAAATACTAGTAATTAAAATACTTTTTGAAAATACTGTTGCCAAAACATTTTTTTTAAAGACGCGGTGCGCAAACAGGTTGTCAACGTGACGCGTATTCGAAATTTTTATTTAATCCCCCCCCCCCCTAAGTTATATCGAAAACATCGACCGGATTAAAACCAAGAGTACTTTTAAAAACATAAACAATGCTTAAATTGAAGAAAGTAGATAAAAAAAAAAGTATATTTGAATAGCTAATTTTAATTAATGTAAAACTAAATTTAGAAAGGCCTATGTAAATGTTTACTCATGCAAAATATTGCTACGAAATATAAAATTTCCTTTTTTAATAGTTTAAATATTGTTAATAATATTTAAGAATTGTAGCTCTTCGGGGAAAACTACCGGAATGTTTGCTTTTAATAATATGGCGATTTGTGTGTCACACGGTGCAAGTCTAAAAAAATCCTAAAATGGTCTATCACCATTTTTTATTACTGGGCAGCAAGATCGATACTTTGGGCAAGTTGTGTGAGTCCTAGTTCAATAGGTTGCCCAATAATGAGTTAAATGTCATTCCACTTAACATTATAGCCAAGGAGAGTTAAAAACTTTATACGCTTTTATCTTGGAACTTATCTTTTGACTTATACCACTCGGCGTCCAATCCGATTAAATGTCAAATTGGTTAAACAAAGATTTTTTTGTGTATGCATAACAATGGAAAATGCCATGAAGCAAGAGTAAGTTTGGTTTGAGAATTTCATTGTTTTAATTTTACATTCATGTTTAAAATATATACTCGAAAGAAGGAAAATAAACAAATAAATGTATCTGGAAATTTTTAAAGGGGGTGTTTTTATATGGATTGAACTGTAAATTTGAATAATTTTTTTACTACATACTCTTATAATTTAGATAACATTTTTATTCTAAATGCATATGCATTACTAATTACGGATATTAGCTTTCAGATAACACCGAAACTAACTTTTTGCGCATAAACTATGAATTCTGATGAGGAAAAAAAAACATTTTATTAAAAATTTGTGTTTATTGAATTAATAATAATGCTGGCCTACCTTAATTAATTTGTTACAATGAAACAGTACTTGAATCAATAGATTACAGCTAATATGCTACACGACAAATTAGCAAGCTACACTGTTCAAAATATGTACTCAAATATAAGTAAAAAGTACTCATTTTTGAGTACATTTAATGCTTATCATGATTCTGAATACATAAGTTTCAATTTTGAAAAAGACATGTACTTCAAAATGAGCATAATGTGCAAATGCTTAACTACATAGGCTGCCTTTATAAATCACTTTTAATAAATATCGACAATTACAACAGACTTACCGGGAATCGAACCCAGATACTTAGACACTGCTTTATCCGTTAAACTACCAGGGCGACTTGAAGAAGTTATAAACAGAAGAAATGTGAAAAAGGTGTGCCAAAAGAATGGGAAGTAAGATAATTGAGTTGTAATCACTGTTTCTATTTAAGCAATTGACATCAAATAATATGGAAAATCATCTTCTGAACAACTATTTTAAGCTTGTCAGATCGCTTTGTTAAGATGGCTTAGACAGAAGCTGATATTAGCAATATTAAATCAGACTGCTCATTTTTGAGAAAGTTCAGTTACTTAAATTTGAGTACGTCATTGCTCATTTACGATGCAACTGTATTCAAAGAAAAACGAGTAGGTTCAGGTACTCATTATGAAGTACTTTTTTTTTACAGTGTAGATTTTTGTATATTACATTACTCATTTTAAGAAATAAACGATTGAATATCAAAATTAAAATTGTGTATGAACTTTCTACAAAACAAACAGATTAGAAAATACCCACTAAGGTTAGGTCGAACAATAAATACCTCTTTTAAAATGCCAAAAAAATCTGAAAGACAATGAGGCCGTTTTTAGGAACAGACAATTCAAAAACAATCTCCCATTGTCTAAAAAAAATCGCACAATAACCCTGACAATGGCCAAACATGAAATATATTCAAGAAAACATAATGCAGATAGGTAATTACATTTCCCAAAAATAAATGCGATATTTTCAACTTTCCCTACGAGAGCTTATAGCGGCGTTTTTTATACATCTGGATTTTTAAATGGCAAACCTAGACAATACAAGCCCGTGTCTTTCATAAAACCTCTCATATATTAATAAACTTAATGACATTTTCAGCCGTCACTATCAGTCATGTTCTATTGTTCTTGTAGAGACATCTAACGCTTCTAAAGTTGTACGGAAACGACCATTAATTTCCAAAAAAGACGACATTTAAAAGGGGAATGTTGAACCCTACTTAATTGAAACTTTGGGCTCTGCAGTAGATTAAATGGTTCCGAGTTATAAGTGGCCGAAGAGAAACCCAAGGAAATATCAGTTAGCCCACCCAGTTTGCTTAGTTTTTTAATGCGCCGTGGATTTAAATATGCATTTTAATGAACAAGGCGATTAAGTTTGGGGATACTTAAATAACTTATGAGAGAAGGGATATTTAATCAAATGTATTGGAATGTGGTATTCTGGATTTTTATAGGATTTATGTGGTGGGGAAATAATTTAACTTAGGAAAAAGGATTTATGTTTTTGAATATTTCGAAAGAAAAATCGATATTGACAAATTTATAATTTGGCCTTCAAACATCTTGCTTTTAACCCAAAGAATGCAAATAAACCCAAAGAAATATCAGTTAGCCCACCCAGTTTGCTAAGGTTTTTAATACGGCGTGGATTTAAATATGCATTTTAATGAACAAGGCGATTAAGTTTGGGGATACTTAAATAACTTATGAAAGAAGGGATATTTAATCGAATGTATTGGAATGAGGTATTCTGGATTTTTATAAGATTTATGTGGTGGGGAAATAATTAAACTTGGGAAAAAGGATTTATGTTTTTGAATATTTCGAAAGAAAAATCGATATTGACAAATTTATAATTTGGCCTTCAAACATCTTGCTTTTAACCCAAAGAATGCAAATAAACCCAAAGAAATATCAGTTAGCCCACCCAGTTTGCTAAGGTTTTTAATACGGCGTGGATTTAAATATGCATTTTAATGAACAAGGCGATTAAGTTTGGGGATACTTAAATAACTTATGAAAGAAGGGATATTTAATCGAATGTATTGGAATGAGGTATTCTGGATTTTTATAAGATTTATGTGGTGGGGAAATAATTAAACTTGGGAAAAAGGATTTATGTTTTTGAATATTTCGGAAAAAAATCGATATTGAAAAATTTATATTTTGGCCTTCAAACATCTTGCTTTTAACCCAAAGAATGCAAAGAAATATCAGTTAGCCCACCCAGTTTGCTAAGGTTTTTAATACGGCGTGGATTTAAATATGCATTTTAATGAACAAGGCGATTAAGTTTGGGGATACTTAAATAACTTATGAAAGAAGGGATATTTAATCGAATGTATTGGAATGAGGTATTCTGGATTTTTATAGGATTTATGTGGTGGGGAAATAATTTAACTTAGGAAAAAGGATTTATGTTTTTGAATATTTCGGAAGAAAAAATCGATATTGAAAAATGTATATTATGGCTTTCAAACATCTTCTTGCTTTTGTGTAATCTAATCTAGTTTTTTGAATAGTTGATTCGGAATTGAAGTTTAGCTGATATATAATCGATTATCCATCACTTGTTTATCCGCAAGTCACTTTGGATTATTCTTTCTATGGATTATTCTTTCAATAGATTATTCTTCCTATATTTCTTTATATGGATTATTGAATGAAAAACATGATATAAATGTGTACACTGTAAAAAATGTCTGCTCATTTTTGAAGAAGCTTTCGTCATTTTGAAGAAAACAGACGCCTGTTAAAAAATTAAATATTTCGTCAAACTGAGGAAATTAGGAAGATAGACAAACATAGTAAACTTACATGGTAAAAGAAAATAGAATTATTGCTAAAATAAAGTTTTGTACATGCAAACAACTACTATTATACAACAAAGCCTTTTAAAGTATCAAAACTTCGATGCATCATGTGATCAATTTAGTTTTTCATGATTCCTGTAAAGTTTTGTTTTTTGGAGTTAGGACCTTCTCTCTTATGACGGCAGTATTCACTAATCAGAGAGCCATTTGCAAAAGCTGACGCGAGTAAATAACGCCAGTGTAGAAAGGGCCTAACAAGCGTAATCCGTTTAAAAACGGAAAATACTTGGAACACAAACTAGAGTAATCTGGTGTTTCAAGTATTTTCCGTTTTTTCCGTTGGGGTGTTCAATTTTTATAGATGATTCAATACTTCAATCATAATGAACATTTTGGTTTAATGAGCAGAGTATCTAACTATCATACCAAAGATTCCAAACTCATTGACACTCTTTTTATGTATTGCACGGAAGTTGAATAAGATGAGGTTTTATCGTATTCAACTTGTTCCATAATTCAATCGTATTTATTTAAATAACAATTTAATCGTAAACGAAATGTAATCGAAGTATTGTATTCAAATGCGTTTTCTCTTGATAAATTACACAACCTTATTTTGATTATCCGTCAATCGATAAACCGTCATTCCTTGTTAACCGATACCAGTCTGCGCCACTTCTTCCCGTCACCGGCTGCCATTTGTTATTTGTCCTTTCCCCATTGTCAACAAGTCTGTCACCACACATATTTAATATACCAACTTGATCGATTATCCGTCTATTCGAATATCCGTGATCCTCTCTGTGCCGTTAGTGGAAGGAAATGTACGTAACTATCTGCTTTTTTTGGGATGATTTCTTTTAAGAAACACAGTTGAAAGTAATTGTGTAAAAATATAAAGTAAATCATAAAATCATTTAAATTGAAAGGTTTAGGTAAACAAAATGTATTAATATAGTGGAAAATATAACCGTTTGTATTATATAACCATAAACTATTCTACTTTATTACACTGTAAAAAAAAAGGTACTTAAAATGAGTACATGAACGTACTCATTTTTAAGTACAATTGCATCGTAAATGAGCGATGTCGTACTCAAATTTAAGTAACCGTACTTTCTCAAAAATGAGCAGTGTGGTTTAATGTTGCTAATCTCAGCTTCTGTTCCAAGCCATCTTAACAAAGCGACCTAACAAACTTAAAACATTTGTTCAGAAGATGGTTTCCCACATTATTTGATGCCGATTGCTTAAATGGAAACTGAGTTATCACAATTCAATTATCTTACTTCCCATTCTTTTGGCACACCTTTTTAACATTACTTCTATTTATAACTTCTTCACGTCGCCTTGGTAACTTAACGGATAAGACACCGGACAGTACATGCCGATCTGGGTGCGATTCCCGGTAAGTCTTGGTTGTAATTGTCGATATTTATTGAAAATGATTTATGAAGGCAGCCTATGTAGGTTAGCATCTGCTATTTTATTCATTTTTACCCATTGTACTCACTTTCAAGTACAAGTCTTTTTCAAAATTGAAACTTATGTATTCGGAGCCATGATAAGCATGTGTTCAATTCCCGGTAAGTCTTGTTGTAATTGTCGATATTTATTGAAAATGATTTATTAACGCGGCCTATGTAGGTTAGCATTTGCTATTTTATTCATTTTTACCCATTGTACTCAATTTTAAGTACAAGTATTTTTCAAATTTGAAACTTATCGGAGCCATGATAAGCATCGAATGCATTCAAAAATGCGTAAATTTTACATATTTTCGAATACCTATTTTTAACAATGTTTAACATATAGTTTAAAATCGCATTAAAAGTTGGAGTTAACGATATTTACAAAAACTTGCATGCGCTGCTGATGAAATAAATTGGAAAATCCTAGCAAGTGTACTTCTTTTTATTCAGCAAAAGCAGCAAGCAATAGTTTCTGAAGAACGAAAGAAAAGAAAGCATCGCATTAAGTCCGAGGATTGCATTTGAGAAAAATCTGAAAGTAGCGAAAATCTAATTTATAGCTGGGCCCAGAGGAATAAGATTTTACGATGGGATGAAATCTAAGATAAGTAAACCCCCGCAAAATTGTCTAAAAAGAATATCGCAAGAAAAACTTTCTTCAAAAAACACTATTATCAGTTTTCAATAAAAACGCATGCCGGTATATTGTTCTAGAAAGAATAGCTTGTTTATAGTGGATTAAATATGATATAGCCTGCATTGAAAACCTTGGATGGGGTAAATGTTTGATAGAATGAGGTAAATAGATTGATTCACGTAGGAGAATGCTTAACAATTGAGTTGCCCAGGTGCAAAACGTGTTATATCCATTTTGAATTATTTTAAAGGGGAAGGAGGGCGTTGAATTTATATTTTATTTTTACTATATTTCAACTTCTGTAAGATGAAAGTTTACAAAAAAACTATGGTATATGTAATTAGTTATTATTGATAATTTTTTCAAATTTGTATAGGAAATGTACTTTTAGAGTTGAGTTGTATCAATTTTAAAATACAAAAAAATCATTATTATATCTTTCTAATAAACTATAATAAGTGGCATATGCAGTATGCGAAACCTCAAAATTTATTAAAAAATAATCTTATATATATTTTTAATTGACATTAAATTTTATTGTCAATATTTAAAAACTAATTATATAATGATAAGTGTTTTGATAATTTAAATTTAAAGAAACTATGAATTAGATTTAAAAGGAAATTTAAATTAGCTTAAAAAAAGAGTGTTTTAATAAATTATAATTTAAAGATAATAAAATTTTAACGACAATTCAATAAATTAGATTTTAAAGAAAAAAAATTCAATTAGATTTAAAATCAAATTTAAATTAGCTTAAAAAAAGAGTGTTTTAATAAATTATAATTTAAAGATAATAAAATTTTAACGACAATTCAATAAATTAGATTTTAAAGAAAAAAAATTCAATTAGATTTTAAAGACAATTTTTTATAAATTAGAATCTGGAGAAAATGTGTAAAAATTAGGTTTTAAAGAAAATGAAATAAGAAATGAATTTTTAAAAAGAATAAAAAAAGAATGAACAAATTCACATCTTTCAAATATAGAAAACAAATTAGGTTGGACAATTTTCACAAACTGTTGGCAGCTAGTTGAAATTACCGTTGTGTTGCACACCAGAGGAAACATTTCAAATATTTAAAAGACTCTTAAATCCAATATTACGCATCAATGAATACGTTATAAAATTAAATAAGCAATTTACAACGACATTAGATTTTTTATAAACATTTAATAGGAGAGAAATGATGAATTGAAACAAAGCAATTCGCATTCGAATTTTTTAAAAAACAAAATAAAGTATTTCATATAAAATATGATAATCAGTTTCCATCTAACTTCTACCAATTTCATAACTCAAAAGTAATAAAAAATGCAAGAGTAATAAAAATAATCGACAGAATTTTATTACTTTTTCCAGTTTATGTAAAACTTGGATTTTAAAATATTGCTTTTTTACTGGAAGCAAAGTAATACCCAAGAAATGTTCTCATTAAATATGGTGAGATATAACGTTAGGATAACTTCCAACTCTACTTATATTCATAAATCGCATTGATTGCGAGTTTGATCCATAGTTTGAAAGAAACATAACAAACGAAAGGATTATTGATTGAAATAAGCGGCGGATATTTTATCATCATTAAAATAACAGGGATGTTCCAGATCTTCTTCTTATCTTCTCTTTTTTTGTAAGTTGTAAAAACAATTTTATGACTGGTGAAATGATATGAGTGAGTTAGATAATAAGTTGGATAAGTGTTTTTATTTTTTTTAAATTTTTCTTTGAATAAAATTTTACTACCCGTGCGGTAATTATCGCATGATTCCCCTCCTCTACCCCCCACACACATTGCAAGGGCAAAAAATTTTAGCGTATTTCTTATAGCCAAAAAATTATAAAAGTTTTAACGCTTCTATTCATTCATAGATGGCAGCATGTTCAACGGTTTAAAAAAACACACGTTTAAATGAATTATTTGAACGCATTTTTAATTAAAAACGTTGATATTTATAAGATGAACATATATATTCTTCAATGCTCCTGGAAATTATCTTTCTTTTGATACCTCATTTCGTAAGATCCATTGAGTACAAGGGCCGTAAAAGGGATATTTACTAAAGAAATAATATATATGATAATGTGCTGGCTGAAATACCCGTTCCATGCACGAGCAGAAATAACACACAATATATACAACTGCCAATATATATATATAAGCGATTGGAATTATGTTCTTAGTTATAAGATACTTCATCTATTTTCTCTCTAAATGTTAAAAAAATAATTATTAGTTTTATTAATTAACATATGGTTTGGTTTGATACATTAAAGTCGCACTAGAGCTGCACAGTGGGCTATTGGCGACGGTTCGGGGCCTATCTTGAATGAAAGACCCGGGAACGATGCCTCGTATTTTAAACCATGAAAATATGACATTAATTAACAGAAATTTTACACTTTAATGATAGAACGTACAACGTCCTTGCGGAAGGACACATCATACTGCCGGTCAAAAGTTTCAAAATTCCAACTGTAAAATATTTTACGAGAATTGGAAAATTCGGAAGTTTCTACCTAAGAACTGTAAACTGATAATGTAAAACCCACTTAGTGTGCGTCAGGACGTAGTGATTGGTGGGAGGCCATGTACAACAATGCTTCCGATAGGTCCATATAGCAGGACATAGGCCTGTACATTCTGTCATTAAGCACGTGCAATCGATTACTGATAGCCTTTATGATCGTTATCATCTCTTAGAGTCAAGTAATTAAACTCCTTAGTAAGCTCATCAACAGACACTCTCTCATGCAGAATTCTGCCTAATTTCTGCTTCCTGGTGCTATGGAAAATAGGAGAAATATAATTATCAGTGTTTGGATGAAGAAAAGGGTTTCCGCACCCTTAAAGATATGCATCCGGAACACAAACTTATTTAAGGTACATTGAAACACTCTGTCAAATTTCATCTGTATGGCTATGTGAGAAGGAAAATTAGGGATGGTTTTTATTCGCCAAACATCTTTTTGACAGATGATTAAAATTAGTATCACCCATCAGATAATAATTAGAAATAACCACCTTACTAATGGGTGCAAAAACTCAACTTATTTTCTAATAGTTTATCCTTAGATTTATACCAAATTATTTAAAGTTGAGAAGAGTCTTTGCCATCATGCATCTCTACGACAGATGATCAGATTCAGTATCGTCATTTGGCAAAATACCTGCCTCCCCAATAGTTGCAAAACTCAACTTATTTCATAATAATTATGCAGATTTACATTTACGAAGGCTCTTTGCTGCCATGTATCTTTATGATAGATGATCAGATTCAGTTTCGTCCATTGGTAAAATAATTACCTCCCCCAGTGGCGTAGCCAGAATTGTTCGGGGGGGGGGGGGGGGGGGGTTCAATTTTTTTTTTGATCTGACCAAAACCAAATTTTTTTTTATTAAAAATTGATTTGAACAATTTTTAACTAATAATTTTAATTAATCATTTTAATTAAATATAATTAATAATTTGAATAAAATGTAATTTGAATAAAATATAAATAATAATTTGAATAAAATGTAATAAATAGTTTGAATAGAATTTAATTAATAATTTTAAATTAGTAATTTTAATTAATCATTTTAAATTAGTAATTTTAATTAATCATTTTAAATTAGTAATTTTAATTAATCATAATAATTTTTAAGTAGTAATTTTAAATTAGTAAATTTAATTTATGCAGTAGTTTTAAATTAAAATTCTAATTAATAAGTTTAATTAATTAAATATATATATATATAAATTATAAATAAGATGTAAATTAAAAGCTTAATTTTTGCAGGTTAATCTTTAGTCATTTCCTAGTTTAAATTACTAACAAACCTGGCTGACATTTTACTGGGATTTAAGCTAAATATTGATGATGGGTGCGAATTGAAGCAATTTTAAATTAGTAAATAATTCTTTAATATATAATTAAAAATAACAGAATAATAATCATTATTTTCCGTTTAATTTTATCATGCATGACTGTGGCATGGGGGAGGAGGTTTCATTGGTTGTGTGACGCAGCAAAATGGCGCATTGCGGCAAAATCATAACGGAAATTGGCGTTGATCGTAAAAAAACATTATTTTGTAGAATCTGTGAAGCTAGACAATGGAAAAATGCTTTCCTAATCATCGGCACGAGATGCAGCGCCGCAGAAAAAAAATCCAGAAAAAGGTTATGAACACAGATTTAAACGAGAATCTGTTGACCCCACCCTTCGTAAATGGAGCAAACTTTTCCATTATGTGCCCTTCGTATTTATAATAGTTGAATATAACTTTTTAATAATCCCCCATAAAAATTTTCAAACGAATGTGCATCAACCTTAAGAATGAACAAAACACAATTTTTTAAAAAAAAGCGGAAAACCGCGTTTCCGCGTTAAAAGTAACACGTCTGAGTGACAGAAAACTAATTTGTAAATGTAATTGAATAAAAAATTAGTTGGTTTTGGTTTGGGTATTTTCAACGACAATCTCAATAAACAAAAAAATATTTGAATAAGAAAAGGAGTACATACTTTAAACATATCAGCAAATTTTTTGCATGATGCTCCTTTCTTTTGTCTTGAATCTTTCAAAAGTTTATGTTTTGATGACGGCATACCGTGAAAATGATAATTCAGATAAGCTTAGCAAGCACATGCAGTACTGGAGTGATTTTCAAATTCAAATGGCAAATGAGAGACATACAACCTCTCAGAAAACTGATTTTTGAGAAGGGGAAAAAATTCCACCGGCATTGTGAAGGAGCGAAGAGGATCACAATTAGGGGCTTTATTTTTTGACGGAAGTCATTTACAATCTTTTCTTAAAGCACGTAGGGTATGAATGGGTCTTTTCATTTAAAATACCTTACTTCAAAGTAAGCAATTTCTGAATTGATGCATTGTGACAAATACAGCTATTTTCTGTAAATAAATCCCCCCCCCCCCGGTGCGACGTGCCTGCATGTGGGGTAGACCAGGAAATGAGACGTGTGTTCTCTATAGAAATCAAAGAAAAAATCTTCTTTTTTTTTTTTGCCCTTATTATTTTTTTAAAAAATAATTTTGATTTTAAACTGACTATGGGGGGGGGGGGGGGGGTTCTAACCCAAAGTAACCCAATGCTGGCTACGCCACTGACCTCCCCAATAGGTACAAAACTCCGCTTATTTCATAATAATTATGCATATTTACATTTAAGAAGGATAAATACTCTTTTTTGCCTAACATCTTTATGACAAATGATCAGATTCAGTATCTCCCATTGGAAAAATAACCAATACATACAAAGCTCGACTTATTTCATAATAATTATATATATTTACATTTAAGAAGGCTCTTTATTGCCCAACATCTTTATGACAGAAGATCAGTTTCAGTATCGCCCATTATTAAAAAAAACAATAGATGCAAAATTCGACTTTTTTCATAATAATTATGCAGATTTACATTTAAAAAGGCTCTTTGATGCCAAGCATCTTTATGACAGATGATCAGATTCAGTATCTCCCATTGGTAAAATAACCAATACATACAAAGCTCGACTTATTTCATAATAATTATATATATTTACAATTAAGAAGGCTCTTTATTACCCAACATCTTTATGACAGATGATCAGATTCAGTATCGCCCATTGGTAAAATAACCAATAGATGCAAAACTCGACTTATTTCATACTAATTATGCAGATTTAGATTTAAGAAGGCTCTTTGTTGCCCAACATCTTTATGATAGAGGATCAGTTTCAGTATCGCCCATTATTAAAAAAATCAATAGATGCAAAACTTTACTTTTTTCATAATAATTATGCAGATTTACATTTAAAAAGGCTCTTTGGTGCCAAACATCTTTATGATAGATGATCAGATTCAGTTTCGTCCATTGGTAAAATAACTACCTCCTTAATAGGTATAAAACTCCACTTATTTCGGAAAATTATGCATATTTACATTTAAGAAGGCTCTTTGCTGCCCAACATCTTTATGACATATGATCAGTTTCAGTATCGCCCATTGGTAAAATAACTTTCTCACCAATAGGTGCAAAAACTCAACTTATTTCAGATGGTTTATCCAGATTTACGACGCTGCCTCTTTGGCCTGGCTCTTACTTAGCAATTGGCAACGGCAATCCGACGCATTGTTAAAATTTATGTTTCCGACGCTTCCCAGGCAAAAAAAAAAAAAAAATGGCGCATTCCGGAAACTGCTACTGATGGATGGACATTCACCCCGAAGGCAGCAACTCACGTAGAATAAGTTAGCAGTCACATTTAAATGAATACAACGAATTTACGACCATACGCCAGCGACCGTAAACGACGGCAGTTCCGTGGCAAAGGCTCACCAAGCCCCGGAATTTATGCCTTATGAGCACGGAAATGGATGGGGCTTCATCGCTTGCTGCGTCGGGGTTTTGATAGAGTTTTAAAGATGAATGTTTATACGTTTATACGGGCAGTTTTGTTGGGACCCGGGAATTGGGGAGAATCGTAAAAAAAGGGCATGGTTTCTGTGGAAAGGGTATTTGATAATGGGTGGTGCTGTTTGATGGTTGAATGAGGGGTCTAATTCTTCGGCTCAATCACTTTGACTGGGAATGAAGATATGTGCACTGTAAAAAAAAATACTTAAAATGAGTACCTGAACCTACTCGTTTTTCTTTGAGTACAATTGCATCGTAAATGAGCGATGAATATGCATATGCGATGTACTCAAATTTAAGCAACTGTACTTTTTAAATGGTTCCGAGTTATTCGTAGCCGAAGAGAAACCCAAGGACATATCAGTTAGCCCACCCAGTTGCTTAGTTTTTTTTAATACGCCGTGGATTTAAATATACATTTTAATGAACAAGGCGATTAAGTTTGGGGATACTTAAATAATTTATGAAAAAAAGGATATTGAATCAAATGTATTGGAATGAGGTATTTTGGATTTTTATAGGATTTATGTGGTGGGAAAATAATTTAACTTGGTAACATCGTAAATGAGCAATGAATACGTATATGCGATGTACTCAAATTGCAACTGTACTTTCTAAAAATTGAGCAGTGTGATTTAATATTGCTGATTTCAGCATCTGCTCAAGCCATCTTAATAAAGCGACCTGACAAACTTAAAATAGTTATCCAGAAGATGGTTTTCCACATTATTTGATGTTAATTGCTTATATGGAAACTGAGTTATTACAACTCAAGTTCCAAGTTCAAGTTCAAGTAACAAGTTATTATTACAACGTCGGGGTTTTGATAGAGTTTTAAAGATGAATGTTTATACATTTATACGGGCAGTTTTGTTCGGACGTGAGAATTGGGGAGAATCGTAAAAAAGGGCATGGTTTCTGTGGAAAGGTTGTTTGATAGCTGAATGAGAGGTCTAATTCTTTGGCTCAATCACTTTGGGGGATATACTTGGAATACAGATGTGCCCTGTATAAAAACTGGTACTTACAAATGAGTACTTGAACCTACTTGTTTTCTTTGAGTAAAATTGCATTGTAAATGAGCAGCGACGTACTCAAATTTAAGCAATCGTATTTTCGCAAAAATGAGCAGAGTAACTTAATATTGCTAAACACTGCTTCTGTTTAAGCCATCTTAAAAAAGCTATCTGGCAAAGATAAAATATTCGTTCAGAAGATGGCTTTCCACTTATTTGATGTCGATTGCTTAAATGGAAACTGAGTTATTACAACTCAATTATCATACTTCCTATTCTTTTAATACATTTTTATTTAACATTTCTACTGTTTATAACTTATTCAAGTCGCTCTGGTAGGTTAACGCAAATGGCTCTGGACTGCAGTGCCTGAGGATTTGGGTTCGATTTCCGGTAAGTCTTGATTGTAATGTAGATATTTATTGAAAGTGATTTAGGAAAGCAGCCTATGTAGACTAGTATTTGTTCTTTTTATTCATTTTTATCCATTGAACTCATTTTTAAGTAGATGTTTTTTTCAAAATTGAAACTTGTGTTCGGAGCCATGACGAACATCAAATGTACTCAAAAATGAGTAAATTTTACTTATTTTTGAGTATCTTGTTTCAGTATAGTATCTTTGCGAAATAATTAAAATTTATTTTCAATATTTCACGCCATTGTTTCAATATTGTTTTCTCTTATCTTATTCTTAACATTTCGAAATGCAGTTAGATTATTGCATTATCTGAGCCGACCTCTTACAAAACGTTGAAAACTGAAATAGGAAATATGATATCATACATAAAACAATACAAAATGTTGAAAACTGAAATAAGAAATATGATATCATACATAAAACAATACAAAACGTTGAAAGAAAATATGATATCATACGTAAAACAATACAAAACGTTGAAAGGAAATATGATATCATACATAAAACAATACAAAACGTTGAAAACTGAAATAATTAACCTTTTAAAAAAATGAGCAACAAGAGACCACACATTTAGTAGTAAACAGCAGTGACACCATAATCCATCGATTTTAAAGCTAGTAATTCACACAATAAAAAACTATTTCGAAAACAGGAAATATGATATCACACATAAAACAATACGAATTAAAAACCACCACAGAGATGATTGAAGAAATTTAACATTTCAAAACGAGTAAGTGACTAATAAAAAAATTCCTGTTCTTGACGCAAAAATCTTTATTACACAGATCAACCATATCCATCAGTAAAATGAAATCCAGCTTTCCAGCTGCGACAGTGACGCAATGCATGACACCATCCATCAAATTCAATTAAATATCAAGGTTAGGAATTCCTTCCAAGATCTTCCTTGTTTTAGAGATAATGATTATTATTAGACCTACTAGGGAGATCTATGTCTTCCTAGAAGTTGGTGTTAATTTAGTTACCAACAAAAATGAGGAAATCGTGTTAAGAGTGAGTTAGACTGGATAGCGAGTTTCGTAACCTGCAATAAGCCTCTCTGAGTTTAACTTTAACCCTCTAGTGCATTATTTTTTTTCTTTTTTACTGAAATAATTTTATATTATTCCTATATGTGTTTAATGTTTAGTATCTCGAAAGAAAGGCCCGGGCACCATGCCTCGTATTTTTTAACTATGGTCAGATGACGAGCACAACGCCTGAGCTGGCACCCGACGCAACCTCTATAGACATTTTACCCCGATAGATTTATCGTGCACCAGTCCCGTATACACGTCAGTGTAATTTGTTGGGTGTTCTTGATGACTTTCTAGTATTTTTGTAGTGAATATGGCAGCCCTCCGATCGCAAGATGGCAACTTTTTTACTTTTTTTTGCAAGTCCATTGCACGGATTCGAACTAGCAATCCTCTGATTACTAGCTGAACGCCTTTATCCACTGGGCCACTAGAGGACCCAAATAAATTAAAACGGTGACATTTAAAATGAATCTTAATAAACGGGAGAAATCCCTTCAAAATCTTAATTATTTCCGATGTTTTTAAATAGTTTCGATAAAAAATTCATTTTATTTAATTTGGGTACTTATTTTTATTCAGTTATCGAATTGTTAAAGTGCAATATTGAACAAAAATAAGTACCAAATATTAGAGGTTTTTTTATACTCTGTTAAGTTCCGACTTTTATTAAACTCTCAAATGTTGACCTAGTTACTTTATTTTTTGTATATCCTACAGGTAAAAAAATTAAAAACTGAATTTTTTTTTTGCTTAAAGCATTTGACGCTAAAATAATGTTTACATTAAATTTTTATTTTGACGATACGTTACTTAAATTTCAGAACAAATTTAATTAAAATGTGTTTTTTCCCATTTTTATTGCATTTAAATGTATTTTCACCAAATAGCAAATGACTGTAATATAAATAGTTACTTTAAATGTACAACAAATTTGATTTTCAAATAATTACCAGGTAAAAATACTAATCCAATATTTACTCAAATTCGAAACTAGTAACATTTACATTTTAACACAGAAAAATAGTTTAAGTGAATATAAACAAACTGAAACTATGTAAAGAATTTTTTTTTTGAATAAGTTGATTCAATATTTGCACTACTTAAATTTAAAAACAGAAAAAAAAACGAGAAATGTTCTATTTAACTTTTTGACGATTAGTGAGTTATAAATGAAATTAGAAATACCCGGAACATTAGTTTAATGGCGATAAGAACCTGTACATTGTCACATCCTCAGAGTTAAGCCTTCAAATAAGTGGAACTAATTAAATAGAATGTCTCTAAAAAAACAACAAATGTCTCTACATTTAAAGTATACTTTTATCCACTTTTTTCCCCGGATACTTCCATTATAAACGTAGAAATACAAATTCAGATTTAATAAGGGATGTTAAACTTATCTATTATAAGCTTATAATAACTTATATATTAAAGCCAATAATCTCTAACTGTAACTTCTGGATTGGGCAAAACATTTTGTTGACTTGAAGCCAATGTGGAAGCAGCCATGCTGTGCCCCACTTTCACGCTACCGTAATATTTCGTATATTTTTCATGTTAAAATAAGTCGACATGTATTGTTTTTGGCTGAGGTTTTTTCCCATTTTCTTTTGAAACCCATTTTAAATACAATCTCTTTTGAAACCCATTTTAAATACAATCTGATTTGAAATAGAAAGTAATTTGCAAGTCAAAGTCGAAGTAGTTAAAAAGCAAGGGCAAATAACAATATAAAAATTAATTCTATAAGAAGAAAATATAATATTTATATACATTTAATATTTCTACAATACTATAAAATTACAAAAAAAAAAAGAACACTAAATTACTTTTAAAAAATGTTGGGACACATTATGGCTGCTTCCACATTGGCTTCAACGCGCTCATAGAAGAAACAAGTTTTGAGCATTCCAGAAGCTACAGTTAGAGTTCAGTGGGTAAAGCAAATAACAGTAACGGTGACACCCCATTCATTAATCATTAAGTGTAGCAAATATAACACAATAGTGTTGGAACATCCGATTCATGTACTAGATGTCATTAGGCATTCTAAAAATGACATTGGATTGAAGCTAATGGAAACAAACCCGTCCTGTCGCGGTGTCAAATCTTCTTGGCTTTTAGCCATTCCTGAACAATAACAGAACAAATTGAGACCACAAGCAGCTATTAAACGGTTTAGCGATACGAGGAAACGAAACAAGAAATAAAAACTATTCCCCGTCGACAAGAATGCAGCATCGATGACGGTATGTTCGACAAGCTTTGGCTGGTGCAGACTCAATAAGTTGTGCTTGGTGGTTCCGGACCACACTTTGTCGCCTGTCTGTTTTGGAACACAAGTGAACTGGCAGTCGCAGTCCGATTTCTTTTCTGGTTTATTTCTCTACTTTCTGGGCTTTCTTTTTCAAGAAAGGACAGCAAAAAGGGAACGATGCGTTGAAGCGTGAAGCCTTTTTCTTCAGAGCTTCGAGCCCCTCCGTTTCTTTGCCTAAGAGAGTATTAGGGGAAAGAAACTGGAACTTTGTTGAGTTAAAGGGGACACGATTTTTGTTGTTGTTCTTCGGATATTCTTTTCTGTCGTTTACAGTTATAGTGTTCCCGGCGCGCAGTAAAAAGAAGAAGGGCCGAGAAAAGAAAGGGATAAAATCTGCCAGCAAACAGCTCCAGTTGTAAAGCGAGACAGCTACCGTTAAACTTGAGAATGGTGTTGGACGAGAAGCATATATTTATGAAGTATGCAACCAGATTGTTCGGGGGGACATTGTAGCGGGCGTGAATAAAATCGGATGTTTTTCTATCTTGAAAAAGATTTGCATGCAGCAAGTGATTTTTGCACGAAGAAAAAATAGTTTATTCTCCAAAGGAATATTGGACTTTTATCATTTCACAACCAAATCGAGAATAAACCAGATTTAAGTCTAGAAAATATATTTATGGAAGAGAAAAACGCGTAGTCGCATATTTGTATAAGCAAAAGTCTGAAAAATAGATATAGCTAAGAAAATATTGATAAAAAGTAATAATACGTTTTATATAAAATAAATGTTGTGGAATTATCGTTTACATATGTCTTTCAAGGATACTATAAAAAATAATAACATGACTACTAATGGCATTAAAGTTTTCATAAAAAAAATCATCTCTCGTTTGCGGTTAAACTATAAATTTATAACATATAAATTTACAGGTATAGAAAAATTTCAATCTGTATCAAACACAGGGAAATGAACATTTAATAGTGTTTGTAAAATTCTCCAAATTAAGTCGAAAAATTACTATTTTAAGTGTAATTTTGTATAACCTATTTTAACGATTAGTATAGTCTGAGTTGTTAAATTGCTAGTCATCATTTGTAGTCTTGCGGTATTATTTCTATTTAAATTACAGGCCATGTATATACTTCCAATAATATACTGCTATTAATTAATTAAATTTTTTATAAATTTCAAAATATTCTACTGCAAAAAAAAAAAAAAAAAAAAAAACGATTTAAAATAAATAAAAATATTTTTTTTAAAAAAAGTACGATCGTTTTGATTTTATTGGTCAGTTTATAATTTTTCGATTTCCATAATATCGGTTAACAATATGCAAAAATTTAAAAATAGCTCTTTTTTTTAAATGACGATATAAACTATCCATACGAAATTAATGTCAGTTTTAAATTAATTTTTATTATTGCTTTTTTTGGTTTTGTCCTCATATCAATATTCCAATTTTACGCACTACATTAAGAAAAACAGAGAAATAATGACTAACACCAGTCAACATGACTATGATGCTCTAAGCAATGCTAGATTACATTTTACGGAACGGCAACTTCCTCATCCAATTTGTCGAGCACAATATTTAATTGCACATTGAGTAGCGACGAGGAAACCATTGAGGAAATACATCACATTATTTTCCTAAATAAAAAAGTCAGGCTTAAATAAAACGAATGGAGGAGCAAAAAAACGGGTTGATAATAACAGGACGAAGGGAATTTTTTAACCAGTAAATGAGGGGAAAAATTTTGTCCGGCGCCAATGGTTTTAATTGTTTGCCAGCGATACGAGTGGCTTGAAGAACGAAAAATGAAGTTTCTTTAAGATGGTCGGAAGAGACTTTTTTTTTAAAGTGGGGCAGAAATAAAAGAAAAATTAAATGGGAAATGTTGAAGTGGAAAAATTAAGCATCTGTTAGTTTTGCTCGAATTGGTTTGATTAGTAGAATTAACGTTGTGTTCACATTGGGATTAAGTTTGAAAAAAAAAATTAAACGATAAAGGAGATTGTTAAAGGCTTATTACTTGATTTCCGGAAAGTTATTATTTAAAAATTCCCTAGCTTTACGCATAAATATCCATTTTGGGTTGAAAAGTGCAATTCTAAAAATCAGTGGATTTGATTTTTGTTTATCAATTTTTCATTAGAATAAGGTTTATAAGAAGTTGTCATTTTGTAGGTCGTATTTTTGTTTTTCAGTTGGTACAGGTGAAACAGAGGGATAGCTATTATCTGTAGGTTATCAATAGTACTTATAACTAGGTGGCTGTTTGCAATAGCCCATTGTGTAACTCTAGTGCGATGTTAATTCAACCAATTATCCAGGTGGTGAGAAAATGTAAATATGTACTTATTACATATTATTCTGCATGAATATTTATATGTAATACGTGACAGTAAATGAATTTTTTTTGTATAATAACCGGTTTAAGTATATGTAATACGATAATACGTATACTGCTTTGTGAAATACTTATTCATAGAGTTAGTTATATTACAAATATCAGTTAAATTATTGTCAAAGACGTCTCATTTTTAAGATTTTATAAAAACCTCAGACGGACAAACTTTTTTAATATTTGAAACGGAAATTAATTCTTATCGAATAAAATTATCGTTTAAAAAGGAATACTTCCAGTTTATAGTTGTTGGTTTTATATAATACAAATGTTGATGACTATCAATATTTTCAAGGCCGAACAAGGTTGGTCCAGTCTAATATCTCCGAACTATTCCTTAATGAATATTTAACTTCTTCTTAAATCAATTAATCCTGTAGAATTAACTTATTCACTGGCAAGGTGTTCTAATTATCGATTACCCTTTATAAAAATAGTGTTTTCCCTGTTCAAGATTAAAATGTGATTTGTTCAATCACTCATATTAAAATCCAAACCCTCGACGTTCTCTGTAATAAATTTGAATAATCAAATCTCCTGTAACCCTCCTCTCTTCCAAAGTATAGATATTAAAATTTCTTAATCTATCTACATAAACCATGCCTTAAATACTTTGAACCATTTTAGTAGCTATGCCGCAGAACTTTCTTTAACTAACACACGCACGCACGCACGCACGCACGCACGCACACACACACACACACACACACACACACACACACACACACACACACACACACACACACACACACACACACACACACACACACACACACACACACACACACACACACACACACACACACACACACACACACACACACACACACACACACACACACACACACACACACACACACACACACACACACACACACACACACACACACACACACACACACACACACACACACACACACACACACACACACACACACACACACACACACACACACACACACACACACACACACACACACACACACACACACACACACACACACACACACACACACACACACACACACACACACACACACACACACACACACACACACACACACACACACACACACACACACACACACACACACACACACACACACACACACACACACACACACACACACACACACACACACACACACACACACACACACACACACACACACACACACACACACACACACACACACACACACACACACACACACACACACACACACACACACACACACACACACACACACACACACACACACACACACACACACACACACACACACACACACACACACACACACACACACACACACACACACACACACACACACACACACACACACACACACACACACACACACACACACACACACACACACACACACACACACACACACACACACACACACACACACACACACACACACACACACACACACACACACACACACACACACACACACACACACACACACACACACACACACACACACACACACACACACACACACACACACACACACACACACACACACACACACACACACACACACACACACACACACACACACACACACACACACACACACACACACACACACACACACACACACACACACACACACACACACACACACACACACACACACACACACACACACACACACACACACACACACACACACACACACACACACACACACACACACACACACACACACACACACACACACACACACACACACACACACACACACACACACACACACACACACACACACACACACACACACACACACACACACACACACACACACACACACACACACACACACACACACACACACACACACACACACACACACACACACACACACACACACACACACACACACACACATATATATGTATATATATATATATATATATATATATATATATATATATATATATATATATATATATATATATATATATATACATAACGTGTGTGTTATCGCTTTCCCTCTTTATATAACTATCAATTTCAAATATACCTTTAAAAACTACTGTTACTAATACTAAAAAATAATCTAATAAACCAAATCTCATTTAACCACATTTTTCTTATAAAACATTACCTCCTCTGGAATAGAGTTCCATACGAAACAATAAATATCGAAGCCGAAGTGAAAGAAAGTTCGAATTTTTAACTAAATAACGAAACGTGGGCGGCATCAAAGTGCCTTGACTAAAAAGAATAAGAAAACAAATCGCAAAAAAGGAAAACTCAATCATTGGAGCGTATTTTATGTTCGGCTAGAGGAGATCAATTCAGTTTCTACCGCTAAATGACCCCAGACTGGTAAAATCGATGAACTGAAACCAAGATTTTCCCGACGGATAACTTTCCCACCCACAATGATTTCGCTTTCCGCTAGTTTCCCACTAATCATACCACATCTGATATGATACTTATTTGGACACAGATACAAGTTTCAAATTAATCATTGATATGATATTCAGAAGTATCATCTCATATGTGTTTCTTAAGTCCCTATAAACACACGTTTCAATCAATGTTTGATATGATATTCAAACGAATTGTCTCTTACGTGTTTCTTAAGTCAATATAAACACACGTCTCAATCAATGTTTGATATGATATTCAAATAAATCGTCTTTTATGCGTTTCTTATGTCAATATAAACACACGTTTCAATCAATGTTTGATATGGTATTCAAACGAATTGTCTCTTACGTGTTTCTTAAGTCACTATAAACACACGTTTCAATCAATGTTTGATATTATATTCAAATAAATCGTCTTTTATGCGTTTCTTATGTCAATATAAACACACGTTTAAATCAATGTTTGATATGATATTCAAAAGAATCATCTTACATGTGCGGTACTAAAGCCAATACAATCAATCAATTACCAACTATCCATAATTAATTGCATTACAGCATATGCGTTTGTTAAGTTAATATAAATACACATTTCAACTACTGAATGATATTATATTCAAAACAATCTTCTCTTATGCGTTTCTTAAATCAATATAAGCAATCGTTTCAATCAATGGTTGATATGATATTCAAACGACTTTTCTCTTATGCGTTTCTTGAATCAATATAGATTCGTATTTCAATCAATGATTTATACGAATGTATCAGTGACGAGCTGTTGTACATCATATCCTAGATGTGATTCTTACATCGATAGACACACGTTTCAATCAAGGTTTATGGAAATGCAATACAATAAGATGTTAACTAAAATATAACTTAGAAACTATTTTATTTGACTGTAAGCGCTTTAAACAATAATGGATATCAATGGACTAACATATGCTTATCATATAATATTTCAGATGTGTTTCGTATGTGAACAAACACAGAGTACATGTAATTAATGATTTATATGGATGGTTCAAAATATGTTAATTACACATAGTTGATGCTTAATTGACCATAAATTCATTTTATTCAATGAATGAAACGCATTGTTGATGAACGAATCTGAAAATTTTAATTATGCCGGTAACAAATATGATGATTTCAAATATCATATGAGATTATGTAAATATAGATGCAACATTTCAATTAATGGTTACAGTAATTCATTGGAAAGTTTATGAATGAAACACTATATGTCTCAGATATGTTTATTCAAGCGACATACATCAAAGACATAATTTTAATCAATCCTCGTCCAGACGTAAATTTCAATTAACGACTTAAGTGTGTTTACATTAATGAATATTTTTGGTTTACTTAATGAATATTTTTAGCTTAAGAAAACAAGAATATTAGTGAACCATAAAGGAAAATGTTTTGCTTAAAACGGCTAATCTATAACAAAATATGAAAGCTACTCATAATACAAAGCGTCTTCAGGGGACCGTGTAGTTTGCGATGAATTTTTTTTGTACTTATGAAAAGCAGTGCAGCAACCATTCTATCAATTCAAATGGAAATAAAAATTATACATGTGGGGAAAACAATATTTCCCCACAAGATTCAATCACAATATTTTCTGCATTTAGTATACTTTTTATGAAAATAGTAATTTTATAACTGTATGATTTTAGGTTAAACAGTTCGTAGGGTTCACTTTTCTAATACAGTTTTCAATATACAATCACCAAATTTTATTTTTATGTATAATACATTATATTTATACTACTGAACCTAATTTTGGTTTTGGACTATAAAAAAATTACCATACTATTTTTCTGAAAATAGAGAATTTTTATTTATATTTTGACTAATATTTTCGCATATATATTTTTTATACTAGTAAAACAACTAAAATTTGGGTTTTACATGTAGATTTTACACTAAACTAATGGTATATAAAATTTCGTTTTGACTGGAAAAATAGTTTTTGAGAAAAGTGTACCTGAAGATAGAAAAAGACAATTTCTTGAAAAACTGTAAAACGAAAAATCACTGGTAATTCAATCAATCAATGGCTAAATGGATTTTTTGGTTATTCTGTGCAAATATTTCTCAACTATTTAGGTGCGCATAATAGTAAGTGCACAAAATATTGGCTTTATTTTAAGCAATTAAATTTTCAAATAGTGACTCCTCTCAAAATTAGATGTCACTATTATCAAAATAAATGAACAAATACACAAATGTTACCGTTGTTTTGTAATTTAAATATTCGAAGAGCTTCCACAACCGTTACGGAACTCTCGACAAAGTGTGCAAGTTCCTCAACCTGAACTTGCCTGGCGATTCCTCAACGCAAATGTGCTTTCTGCAGAGCGAAAGAAAATCCATAGCACGTATATATGAAGATCCTATTCCGTAGGGGTCTTGCCCAATCGATGACCATACTTATTCGAAACGGGCTATTCCTTATAACTCGGATGCGGCAGCTATTCCCTTTTTTTTCCCCCCTGCTTCTGAGTAAATAGCTGACTTTCCCCTGCAATCTTACTTTTATTCCCTCCTCTAAGCGAACAATTACCAGGCATAGCAGTTCAGGAAACAGCACTACATGAAGAGGTCCTTTGCAGCCGTCACAATGTTCGACTGATTGCTGGCCAATTGCCTCGTCTAGGGATGGGTGCAAAGAATTTGGGAAGGGGATTTAGGCAGATAGTATGATTATTTCCTAGGTAGAGAGAAGGTAGGGGTATTGGATTTATTCATGAAGGGCATTTTTATATGGAACGAACTCAAAGGGAACTGAAATAATAGAGTTTCATTGTATGTAATATATTACAAAGCTTGAATGGTGGCATATGACTAAATTAATGTATGCATATTTTCTAAAATTTACCTATGCTAGAACAAAATAAAGACAATAATCGTGTTTAATGACTTCAAGGAACATTTGTGCCAAATTGAAGAAAATTAAATAATGCGTTTGGTCGTGACTTCGTAACAAACAATGATGTTTGTTATATTATTACATTAATATTAACTCAATGGTTTGTAACTATTCACCAATCAGCGAGCCATCTACAAAAGCTCACACGCGTCAATTTCGTACATGCAGAATGAGGGACATTATTAACGCGAGTTAGCTCTTTGCACATAACTCTGCGATTGGTGGTTGCAAACCACGTGGTTTGTATTCACCAATCGACGAGCCATCTGCAAAAGCTAACGCGCGTTAATAGCGTCCATGTTGAAAGACCCTTAATAATTCTTAAATAAATTATTTTCAGCTGTGCTAACTGATATAACTCTTTCACAAAATACTTTAAAGAATTTATTACCAAAAATCATTAGAATTCCTACGTTCGCTGTCCAGATTAAATTTTTATCTTTTCTTCGAGTTTTATTACGGGCATTTAACTGGCAACAAATGGCAGTCCTAATCACCGAAATGGCAAGAAATACGCGGCACGTCTGCTAAATGTCTTTCAGCGATAATGGAAAATCCCTTCATACAATTTGCATAGGTAAACACCATTTGGCGCCTTTTTACTCAATTGCATCTGACGCCAAATGGGGACCGTAGAAAACACAGCCAATTATTTGTTTCTTACGCAATTAGACTACGCCTTTCCAATTATCGCATTTTTTGGGCGAAAGTAGAAATTAAAAGGCTGATAGAATAATCTTAGAATTGCATTTTTATAAAGCTTTTTATAAGAATTCGGGAAAGGAGAGAGAGTCGTATTTAGAAGAAATTTTAAATAGATTTTGGATTAATTAATGGAATAAATTGTTTACGCAATCAAATGTTTTCAATTCGTTCGGAATAAAGTGTTGTTGAAAGGTTTTTCGGATCTTATTCGTTCGGATTTGAATTGTTTTTGTTTTAATATATATTTAAAAAAAACGAATTAAAAGGATTTATATATTTTCTTTCGAATTAATTGAAAAGCTTGTACATTTTAAGCTTGTCATGTTAAATTAAGATGGAACCAAACGATATTAAGGTTAATTAGAGATAGTTGAGATTAAATTTAAAATTTGATTACTTTTAATGAGTAGGTTAATGAGATTAACGTTACGCTAGAGCTACACAATGGGCTATTGGAAACGGTTTGGTATACAGTCTAAAAATATATCCAGAGAAAATGTCTCGTATTTTTGCTCGTATTAAGCTCTGATATATTAAAGCGATAACATAAGTGCTCAGTTTTTGAAGGTTGGTTGAATTAACGTCGCACTAGTTGATTGGTTAGTTACATTAGCATCGTACTAGTACTACATAATGGACTATTGGCGACCGACGGCTGGGTTGGTTGATTAAATAATGTCGCACTAGAGCTGCACATTGGGCTATTGGCGATGGTTCGGGTCCTATCAAAAAGAAAAGACCCTGGAACAATGCCTCGTACTTTTGAACAACGGTCAGATGATGAGGACAACACCTGAAGTGGCACCCGACGCAACCTTAATAAGCGTCAGGCCATTGGACCCCTATCAGATTTATCGGGCACTAGTTCCGCATACACGCCGTTTAAATTGTAGGTAAGTTCGTACGAAGTATTGTTACTTTGCAGCGAATCTGGCAACCCTCCGATCACAAGTTCATTGCATTTGAACATTTCTGTCAAGTCGTCTCTTGTATCAGCCGCATTCGAACTCGCAACCTTCTGGTCGCTAGTCAACTAGGGGCTACGGACCCCTCTAAAAAAAAGGAAAGCTCCGGGAACGTAATCTCGAACCATGGTCAGGTGTGTCATGATTTTAAATTCAATAGTGCACTACATAACGTTTATAGCACACCTAAAAAAATATCCCCAGATTTTAAAGTTAAATAAAACAAGCCATACATCTACATCTCCACAGGGTACCAGCAATCTTCCCCAAAGCCACCAACCCCACGCAAGTTAAATGAAAGCCCCCATACATACTGGTACTCCCAAAAAGCGATATATAAAAGAGGTCCACCCGCACAGAAGGGTTAATAAAAAAAAAACCAAAAACCATTCAATCCACGCGCTTACCTTTCTCCCTACCTCATACATTTTCCAACAAAAAGACACCCCAGCTGTGACGAGACCTAGATAAATAACAATGGTTATAAAAATAAAAAAAGGACGGCAAAAAACTGGAGTGGACACCCCGCCGAGCATAACGCTCCCTAGGAATAGATTCTGGGAGGGAGTGAGACAGCTGAATAGGGTAGCAGGGGGTCCAAGATATGACGAAGATCCAATAGCCAAATGAAAATGGATGGTTTTCCTTTGGGAATATCGGGAGGAAGTAGTATCTCAATATTGTCCGGCTCCATCTCTGGCTTATGGCAGAAGTTGGTGTAGTTATTGGAGATTCAGTGATCCAAGTTGGATCTAATTGTCTGGAGATAGGGTGCATGGCAGTTCTAAATCTCCGAGGATGAACAGTTGCTGTAGAGGGAATGGCCGGATATGATTTGAAGATGGTATAAATGTTTGGAAGGTTGTTTAGTTTTAGAAAACAAGAGGTTTTCTAATGTAGTATGATGGTGTTTTTAATTAAAAAAAATTATAACCAAAATCAGAAGATTGTGAAAGCATATTAAAATGTAATTAAAGTAACTAAACCTAACATGAATCCTTTTTTATCCTCTTTAATATGACGTATAAATGATAAAATTAATGATATATATATAGGAAGAAAATAGTATCTCAATATTGTTCCGCTTCATCTCTGGCTTATGGCAGAAGTTGGTGTAGTTATTGGAGATTCAGTGATCCAAGTTGGATCTAATTGTCTGGAGATAGGGTGCATGGCAGCTCTAAATCTCCGAGGATGGACTGTAGAGATGGCTGTAGAGTGAATGGGCGGATATGATCTGAAGATAGTATAAACGTTTGAAAGGTTGTTTAGATTTAGAAAACAAGAGGTTTTCTAATGTAGTATGATGAAGGTTTCAATAATCTTCAATGTAAAAAAATTATAACCAAAATAAGGAGATTGGGAAAACATATTAAAATGTAATTAAAGTAACTAAACCTAACATAAATCCTTTTTTATCCTCTTTAATAGGAAGTATAAATGATAAAATTAATTATATATATATAGGAAGGAAATAGTATCTAAATATTTTTCCGCTCCATCTCTGGCTTATGGCAGAAGTTGGTGTAGTTATTGGAGATTCAGTGATCCAAGTTGGATCTAATTGTCTGGAGATAGGGTGCATGGCAGCTCAAAATCTCCGAGGATGGACAGTGTAGAGTGAATGGGCGGATATGATCTGAAGATGGTATAAATGTTCGGAAGGTTGTTTAGTTTTAGAAAACAAGATGTTTTCTAAAGTAGTATGATGGTGGTTTTAATTAAAAAAATATAACTAAAATAAGGAGATTGTGAAAACATATTAAAATGGCAATCTAAAACTTTCTTCATATTGAAATTCCTAGTAATCCCTGTTCTTTTAAACATTTGACAATTATCATAAATCACTAAATATATGTTTGGTACGCTTAGATTAATATTCAGCTACTATCATAACTTTTTTATTTTTATAATAATCCACTCTAAAAGTAAAAAGAACATGCTATAGAACACTTCTTTAAAAAGAACAGGAACATAATGTAACTGTTCCATAAAAATAACGTAAATATCAAACATGTTTATCGAATGCAAAGGGTTAATAATTTATAACCAAAATGATATTTAGAAATAGTTTGTGAAAACATATCTAGATGTTATTAAAATATAATAAATCTAACGTGTGTGCGTTTTTAAAAATATATAATATTTTAAGATTACTTATTAAGGATAAAATTTATCATGTAAGTCGAATAAGATTGTAAAAAAATATTATTAAGAACTTTTAAGAGCCTAGAAAACCTGAGTACTTTTCTGAACTATTAAACAAAACTACAAAGTTCTTAATGAAGTAGGATCTTACATACCATAGAAATTTTAGATATTAGATATTTTTTAATGAATTCTAGATAACTGAAATAAAAAAAAACGGAGAAATGTAGAGTTTTTTAAGATTTTAAAATTATTTATAACGTACAATATTTTTTGACAACGAAACAATTTATTCGAAAAAATAATTACAAAAATGCCCAAGTAGTCTTCGCGAATCCTAATTATCCTGATGATTCCCTAAATTTTGCTTTTCGGAAACAACCATTATTTAATTTTTTACCCAAATGAAATAACTGGCAAGTGAAATATCTTTGTCCGAAAGATATTCGGCACAGCGAACATTTTAAAAGACAATTAGCGTCGCTTTTAAAAAGAGTTTGATTTCTTAAATGAACTCTCAAAAAGGACACTTTAAATGCTACTCAAGAACAATCATTAAAAACCCAAGACTGATTTCATTCGAGGCTTTTATTTCCTGGTTACACAGATTAAACTAATATTAAGCATTTCTTTTGATGGGATCTGTCCTTAAAAATAATTGTGACCAAGTTAAAAAACTATTTTAATAATAGGAATTTATAATGTCTTTAGCTAGGCAGTTGAAGCTGATTACTCGCTTACTTTCTAAGGGCATTACCTAATACGAATATAGGTCGACTCTTTTAAGGAACAAGTCGAGTTCTTAAATAAAGACCAACAAGATTCTGAGTTTAAGGTTGGGATCATATGATTATCTTTATAAATGAATAGTTGCTTCGTTATCTTCTATCCATTTAATTAACCTATTGAACTATAAACATCGGCTGGGTTGATTTTAATCGTGTAAGGAAATTAGCAAACCGTTGGAAATAAATCCAATATATACTTTTATTTTTTAGTTTGTGTTGTTGGGATATAAGTACGTGTGCGAGATAGGTTGTAAGGGGTATTTTACCTGTGTTAAGGTTAATCGGCTAGAGTTAATTTCGATTGAGTATGAAATGAAAATTTAAATAAAATCGAATTGAGACATGGATAGAAATGAGACTAGCAATTGGAAATATTAACAATGTAATAATTTTAATCGTGTAAGGAAATTAGCAAACCGTTGGAAATAAATCCAATATATACTTTTATTTTTTAGTTTGTTTTGTTGGGATATAAGTACGTGTGCGAGATAGGTTGTAAGGGGTATTTTACCTGTGTTAAGGTTAATCGGCTAGAGTTAATTTCGATTGAGTATGAAATGAAAATTTAAATAAAATCGAATTGAGACATGGATAGAAATGAGACTAGCAATTGGAAATATTAACAATGTAATAATTTTAATCGTGTAAGGAAATTAGCAAACCGTTGGAAATAAATCCAATATATACTTTTATTTTTTAGTTTGTTTTGTTGGGATATAAGTACGTGTGCGAGATAGGTTGTAAGGGGTATTTTACCTGTGTTAAGGTTAATCGGCTAGAGTTAATTTCGATTGAGTATGAAATGAAAATTTAAATAAAATCGAATTGAGACATGGATAGAAATGAGACTAGCAATTGGAAATATTAACAATGTAATAATTTTAATCGTGTAAGGAAATTAGCAAAGTGTTAATTTCGATGGGGTTGGAAATCGGCTAAAGTTAATTTCGATGGGGTATGAAATCGGCTAAAGTTAATTTCCATGGGGGGTATGAAATGAAAATTTAAATCAAATCGAATTGCGATATCTATAGAAATGAGGCAATTGAAAATCTAAATGTACAAATTTGTAATAACTTATTAAAATGCATTTATAAAGGGTATATAACTTAATAAAGAAATTGTGAAACCTAAAACGTATCTTTAGTATCTTTATTAGCCGCCACACCTTCTGATGTAATATAGTAATGTAATTTAAAAAAAAAATTAAACCAACGACCAGTCGAACCTCTGGTTATCCTTTTCTACATACGAGCTAAATTATCTGGTCATATCGATCTTTTGTTAGTTCTTGAGAGCCTCTCATGCGTAATAAGTGATGGTCCATAATGTAAGCGAAGACATTCCAGGGTTTTTGTAATTCGTCTTAAATTCATTTCGATTTGCCTTGCATTGAGCAGAGCGACATCTGCATGGTTAAAGTAAATTATAATTGGAAAGGTTTGAAGTGTGCTCGAAATTTTTTTTGGAAGTTTTATTACCATTGAGATGGGAGAAAAATAAATCTTTGAAAATGGAAACAACACCGCGCTCCATCTTCTATTATATAGTTTCCTACAACCTCAAACGCATTGAAGAAATCGAATTTCGTAAACAAAAGCAAAAAACTCCAACTTTGCAAATCTGGGGGCGATTCAAAATTTACAAACCTAAACAGTGGATCCCCAATAAACCATCAAACTCCAAACCAATAAGCCCCTTTGATTTATAACGATATTGATTCCCCAAAAAAGATCCCAATCCTCCACCACCCACGCTCGGGTTCTTCTCACCACCATTTTTCCTCCCCATAAATTTCAAGCCCCCCCTCCCAAGCAACCCGCTGGGCCTTTGGCAGGATAAAAAATGGCACCCAGGAAAAAAAATCCCGGCCAATGTCCGTTTCGGAGAGCTAATGCCGAGATCAGCACATTTCCGGGCCCAGATGCGCACTGGCACCGGTGCCGACCGTGCCAGGGGGGGTTGGAAAATGATGGAGTTCCATTGAACCGTGGAGAATGGGTGATCCGTGGGCTTTTCTATAGGGGTTCTCCACGACGATGAGGTTGTGGGTGGGAAGGGTCTTTTGATGTTGGCGGGGAGAGACGTTTAGTAGTGACCTCAGCATATTATGGTATGAGGGTATCGGTGAGGCACGTTCTTGCAGTTGGCTTAACTCGTGGTATCTGTCATAATCGTATTACCCAATTGGGATGGGGCGTGATGGACTGGCAAGTGACACGGGAGGGGCAGTTAGCCAGTGGCGGTCTTTTTATGAGCCTTGCACAAAACGAAGGGGTGTAGGACGATTGGAGGAGCAACATGTTTAAGAAACTGAAAATTTTCCAAGATGGTCGTATAATTGATCACAACTATTTAAGGTGATAATATTACAATATACAATAATAAAACTATAAAAATTAAAAATAAATTGAGTTAGCAATTACCCATGGTAGTAAAATTATCAATTATTTCTAATTTAAAGTAAATTAAATTTTTATTTCTTAATATGGGTTCTCCACGGCAAAGTGAATTAAATTATTAATTCTATAAGGGTTCTTCACGGCAATGAGGTTGTGGGTGGGAAGAATCCTTTGATGTTGACGGGGAGAGACGTTTAGTAGTGACCTCAGAGTTTTATGGTATGAGGGCATCGGGGAGGCACGTTCTTGCAGTTGATTTAACTAGTGTCATAATCGTATTACCCAATTGGGATGGGGCGTGATGGACTGGCAAGTGACACGGGAGGGACAGTTAGCCAGTGGCGGTCTTTTTATGAGCGTTGCACAAAACGAAGGGGTGTAAGAAGATTAGTGGAGCAACATGTTTAACCCTCTAGTGCCTAATGTAACATATATGCCACACAACTTTCAAATGACTGCTAGTTGCATCTATTGAGTTTTATTTTAACTATTATAGTATTGTTGGATAGGGTACCATGCGCCTAGTTCTTATACCGTCGCTAGGTTCTTTATCTCATTGTGAAAAAGCAATCAGTTGCTTCGAGATCTGTTGTTCTAACACTGGCTCGTGAAGGTGAAGTTTTCGAAGATTGTTTTATAAATTATAAGTATAATCTGGCTTAACAAAAAATCCCAGCTAATACCAGAAGTGTGTAGATTGTATTTAACTATATTTTCATACTTTTTGAAAATTATTTTAGTAATTACACATGATAATACACATGAGCACATGTTGATCACACATGTTGCATATACGCTACACAACGGTTTTAATTATTTAATTAAATATACACTTAGGATTTTTTTTGTATATTTTTTCAGCGGCCCAGGGACAGAAAGAAAATGAAAAAAAATTATTTCATTAAAAAAGAAAAAATCATGCACTAGACGGTTAAGAAACTGAACAATTTTCATGAAGGTCGTATAATTAATCAGAAGTATTTAGGGTAATAATATTACAATAATAAAATTATGAAAATTAAAAATAAATTGAGTTAGTAATTAATCATGGTAGTAAAATGATCACTTATTTCTTATGTAAAGTGAATTAAATTATTATTTACTAATTATAAATATTAACTCGTATACTAAAATATTAATTAAGACTAATTAACCAATACCGTAGTAGCACTGCAAAAACAATAAGAGTTCATTATGATAGTATTGTAATATTTATTACCAATTAAAATATTCAAATTTACGCGGAAATGACATTAAACGAATTAAGTTTAAACAGCCGCAAAATATATTTTAATCTGTATTCTATACAGATCATATGTAGTTTAATTTACTGAATTGGTCATACTTAAGTTTGACTAGAACAAATGTTTGTATTTTATATATGTGAATTCGTATTTTAAATATAGTAGCTTTTGATTTATTTTAAGTTTTAAAAGTAAATTATTAAATAACCAGATCTATTTCAATAGAATACATTAACCTATTTGAAGTAATTTTTATAAAAAAAACTCTAAACATTTAAAGATCTTTAAGTAATTTTTAATGCGTTTAAAGTAATTTAAAAACAAAAGGCCAATGATGCAAATACATTGGAATTCGTTATAAAGTAAAATTAATTATTTCCAGTTATATTTTTTTTATAATATTAGTTTGTATGTATTAAGTACATTTAACTGACAAAAATGAAAAAGTGGAAGATAAATTAAAAAATAAAATTAAAATATGTTATGTGTATCCTTGGAGTACTTGTAAATAAGTAGAATTTACTCATTTTTTATTTTATTCGATGCTTATCATAACTCCGAATACATAAGTTCCAAATTTGAAAAAGACGTACTTAAAAATGAGTAAATGGTTGCCTACATGTATGCTGATTTACTTCATTTTACGATGTCATTGATATATAATGCAACATAAATCAATTTCATATATAAATATCAAATGTATGCACAACTACAAACAAGTTTTATAGGGAATTGAACTCAAATCCTCAGTACCGGAGTCCAGTGCCTTATCCGTACCACAATCAGGTCTTATAAGAAGAAATGTTTAAAAAAGGTATGCTAAAAGAATGGGAAATAAGATAATTGAGTTGCAATAACTCACTTGCAATTTAACCAATCGACATCAAATAAAAAGGAAAACTTTTTTTCTGAATTACTATTTTAAGTTTATCAACTTTCATTAAAATATCTTGTAACAGAAGTTGATATTAGCGATATTTAATAACATTGCTACTTTTTGAGAAAATACGGTTACTTGTATTTGAGTACTCCATCGCTCATTTACGATGCAATTATACTGAAAGAAAAACGAGTAGGTTTAGATACTCATTTTTAAGTACCTTTTCTTACCAGCTTGCCAAAAAAAAATATATATATATTTAAACAACAGCGTCAAAAAAGAACATATATCTACTAAAAATATATAATAGAACAATAAATAGCAGTGCTTAAAGTAACCATTTCCTAAAGGATAAAAATTAAATCCCCAAACATTGTTTCCGAAAAAAGTAACCAAAGTCGCGATTAGTAACACATTAACCAGCGCGTAGCAAAATGCCCAAGCCATTTTACCGGGTGATTAATGCCCCGTTTCAAAATGGGCATTGAGGGGGCCGGCGTCGCGATGTATCGCGTTAGTTGCCCAAAAACTCAGTGTGCTTATTATTAATCTTTTTTGGTTCTCGGTGGAAGTTGTCAGCCACAGAGTGAAAGTTATGAGCTAATGTCCATAGTTGGATGTTTGGCGAGCATTTTATTGAGAAAAACGAGACTCCTCGCCAAACTAATCGCGGATCAGGAAATCACGCGGGACCGGAACAGATGGGGTATCTTGGCGTGGAAATAATGTAGTGGATGGGATGTCTGAATACTGAAACAAGTGGCTGTACCAGTGGTTAGTAGGCCTTGGCGATAATTTGATATATATATATATAGAAATTCCGGAAATAAAAAAATCATCGCGATTTTGATTTTGTAATTTTCGCTTCAATTTGACGATTAATTAGTTTTTTTTAAATATTTTTATATTAATTCTTTTCTATGGCTGGACTTTATTGATGTGTTGCAGTTTTGATTTATATTAAGGGGGTCCGATACCTTCGACATTTTTTTTTTTTTTTTATACTTGTACAATCCAATTTTTTTTCTCTTTCTAAATATGCATAAAAAACCATTTTAAGACGCTCAATTTTTTTTTTAAATTGCACATTTGTTTTTAAATTAAAATTTTAGTAAATTTTTTAACAATTTTAAAATTCCTACTCCTTTTTTGTTTTTCAATATTTTGAAGCAATTTTTTTTATTTAAGATCTTGAATAATATGTAAATAGATGTATGCATTCAAATTTTGATTCAGATACATCACTTTAAAAAAATAAAATATATTAGAAATTTTGGAAAAAAAATTGACGAAAAAAAATAAAATTCCATTTTAAGTGGTTTTAAAAAACAAATTATGGTAAAAATAGGAAATCTGAATGCATACATCTATTTAAAATATATTTATCTTGCTATACACACAAAAATTATGATTTTAAGTATAATAGTAAAAAAGCCTTAGCATTTTTAGTGTTCATTAAATTTCAAAACCACGAACAGAGATATTTGCTTTTAAAGTTTACATATGATACAACTATGTTATAGGAACACATCATTAAAACATTCATAACTAAAAAAGTAATAGGAATTTTTTGAAGCAGTTTTTTGTGAGTTATTAAAATAAGTTTGAATATTATTTTTTAAATATAAAAAAAAATGACTTTTTTTGCGAATTTTGGGTATCGGATCCCCTTAATTGACTAAAGATAATTTCGATTGGGTATTAAAAAATATGTAATGTATGGTATGTGGTAAATTGAAGGTTAGGTTAGTTAGGTAACATGTGAAAGTATAGTGTTGGTTAGTTAGGATTTTATAGTGGGGTAGAAATGTTAAATCTCGCGAGGATCAATCATCTATAATAATAAAATAGAGTGTCTGTATGTGTATAGAAGAACACCTACTGAGTACAAAAGGCTCAAAATTTATATATAATTAATATTCATCCTCAAAATGTGCCTGGATTTGAAGAATTCCATTTAGTTTTTTTAAATGATTTTAATTTTTTTAGAAATACTGCATAAAGAAACATCTAAAAAAATATACTAGAACTTGTTTTTGTAGTTTAGTCGGTAGAGCGCGTGATTTCGGAAAAATAGGTCGTGTCTTTGAGTCCCTGACTTGAGCAATTTAAATCTTCTAAAAATACATGTGCTTTAGCGAGTTCCCCAGCAACGATGGGATATGCAGATAGTATATACATAAAATTACAGGTGCTATTATGAAATAGGATATTTTTAAATTACTATATCACAGAAAACGAGATATCTAGACTGTAAAATAATTTACAGTAAAATACATAGAGAAAAAATAAAAATTAAAAATTTTATATAACACATTTTACTATGTTGAAAGGAACACGAACGGTCGTGTGTACTGTCCAAAGGAAGATGGGCATGTACAGTTCAATGGGAACTGGCTTTTCAATTGGCTGTCTCAAAAGCCTTCTCAGCCAATAGATAAGGCCAATATCTTAATCGAGGTAATGGCAGTGGAAAACAAATAACTTCTCTACTGGAAGATCAACCGAAATGCATTTAACAATTATATAGTAGATTAAAATGCATTGGACGTATACAATAGTTTGATCTAAGGAAATTTCTAAAAGCCCAAGCACAGTCCCATAAAATGTGACAACTTCTTAAAATGAATATAACAATAAATAATAAAAATCCGCTCCATTTAAAAATACTTTCCGCACATTACACCCCCACGTTTTTGTTTTTTTAAAGTTTATATCGTGGAAATATGGCATGTGATCGGGGAAATATAGCAGGGCATTAATCCGGCGCTTCTATTTCCTGATTCGGCAAATGAAGCGCTACCAATAAGGAAGCCAGGGTCGGCCCTAATCGCTCATATCAGTTGAGAAAAACGATTTGTCATTATCTGATGGTCTGGAGCCCCCTTGCAGTTGCTAGCCGATTACGTTGTTGCTAGAGGAACCTAAAAGGGATCTTCCACAAAAAATAAAATAAAAAAAAAGAGGGAAAAGAGAAACATCTACATACAAGGGGATGATTATTTAAAGATTTGTTTATCATCCCCAAACAATAGAGATTGGGACTAATTTTTCTCTTCAAAAACCATAGCCGAACAATAAGAGCACCAGCAGTAAATGTAAATCGATTTAAAACTTTTTTCATTGATTATGATAATTAAAAAAATGAAAAGAAGGGGTTGAGAAGGAGGATCAACCGGTGGGTAAAGGATAAAAAAAAAACAGTTTAGAAGTGAATCCCTTGAATTTCGTCGCCAAGCAGTGGAAGTGCTTGGGGGCGGAATTCAAGTGATTGAGGGACGGTATTCAAGGGACATAATTCAAGCAGTGAATGAATTTTTCAGCCAAGAATTCCCGCCATGAATTTTTCAGCCTATTGCATTCCCGCCAGGAAGAAGTTCCCTTTTGAAAATAACTTCCTCAAATATCAGTGGTACTGTGAAATTGCTTACTTATGAAAAAACACTAGTCTCAAAGATATGAACTGAACTAATTTATCAAGAAAAAAATAATTTGCAAATGAAAATGTGTAAATGAAATTAATATCAGTATTTCACAAAATAGAAATAAAAATGAGGAAATGAAATAGTTTAGAATTGTTCCTGTTAATCTTATTTATAAGTTAATAATAATAATAAGTTATAATAAACTTTTTTCTACACGCGCAATATCCCTTAATAGTTTGACAATAAGACTCGGAAAAATACAATAATTAAAACAAATATTTAAATGCGTTTACAAAAGATCAGAAATATATCTAAAAAGTTTTTTCTCTCAAAAGGGTAATGCTCTTTCGTATTTAATAAAAGAATTATGTAGCAATTTCCATTATAGAAAATTAAAACCTTCACATCAGGGATTTAGATAATATGATACAAAAACGAGTCCAATTTTTCGATAATGGAAAATGTTCATTTTCCTCTCATGTCCCATCGGAGTAATTATTTTTTTATAATTATAATCATTTTACTTTGCGCAGAATTTGCGCTACAGACAACAAAATTCAGCAACTCTAGATGAATTGAAATTGAATTCTTTTATTCTAGAAATAACGAGAAAATAAATTTAAAAAGATGAAATTCTTTAGTATTTTCAATAAAAAAAAGCATAGTTTTTTACGACATCTTTAAAAAAATAATATTATTTTTTATGTTTTCTTTTGTTACTTTAAAATAAACAATAAAAATGAAGTTTCTTTTTCATATATAGAGAACGATTATATTTTTTATAAAAAAATAATTACTAATTTATAAAAGCATGCTAAAGCAGCTATATGCACTTTTAACTATTATGAGAAAATCACGAAAAACGGTTAAACACGATATAGGGCGAATGCAAGAGTTATTGACCACAAAGCAGTTGCCGGCCATTTATTTAAAAAAAATATTTAAAATAAGGAGCATATCATTAGGTTTTTAAATGTCCAATCAATGTTTTTAAAACGGCTTTTAAAATTTAGGTAAATTTAATTTTATAGTCTAATGTGAGGTTAGTAGTCAAAGGAAATTTAATTTTATAGTCTAATGTGAGGTTAGTAGTCAAATGGATTTTTATGTTTGCCTCTAATCAGAAATTGTTCTAAACTGGTCGGAAATTGGGGCATTCACCCTAACTGCTTTCAAGGTTGTGGGGGTTTGTTTTTAAAAAAATTCTTGAAGTAAACAACTGTTTTTTCCTTTATTGTAAAACAGAAAAAATGACGCCTAAATGATAAGGCAACTAATCATACCAAAATAAGAGATTTTGGATGTAACTCCTAGGCTATTCACATAGTTAGGCCATTTTAGTAATATAGACAAATTTAGTAATTAAAAAATTAGTAATATAAATAATAATACACATATTTAGTCTTTTTAGGCCCTTCTAGTAATATAGATAAATCATAATATGGAATTTAGAGTAAAATCTACAATAAAATCCTATTGTACCATGGGGATCAAACTTAGTTAATTTTATGCACTTTGGAAATGGCCCCCTTTGGACTTAAAAGAATAGGGATCACACGAATTTTTGGTTGGCTATCATGCACTTAATGTGAGAGTGGACCGATTTTTCTTTTCTAATGCAGAAGTTTTTCAATCGGTTTGGGGATATTGGACAAAACTAAGGATTATTTGGAACTTAATTTTGACTTGTTGGCGGCGTTTTTTCTCTCCAGTTTTCCCGATATCGATTTCTCTGGTCGCCTAATATATCGATACTGGAAATATTAGCCAATGGGAGTTTCGATAAAATGGTAATGGTACGAATAGATGGATTTGCTTAGAAGAATACCAATCAAATGTCTTGATTTGTTTCTAAGAATAATTTCTCAGTTCTTAGTATGTATTAACTAAGCATTGAGGGATATTATGTGTTTTATATATTTATTTCTAAACTAGCAAATGTTTATTTCTAAATCTACAGATGTAAACGTCTTTTTTTTTAGCTAAGTTGACAAAAAGTGCATCTGAACGTTGCTTTCGAAATATGTGCGACCTTATATATTGTCAACTCTCATTTAAACCCTGATTGCCAAATACAGTATCTCTCTGTCAAAATTTCAAGTTTGGTCTAAAAAAAATCTGGACAAATTTAAGAAAAAAAAATCTCAATGACAATCTTCTAAAACAATTCGAGAAAATTTCAAATTGGTATAAACTAACCAAAAACTTATCAAATTACTCATTAATTCGACAAAAAGGAAATATAAAAAATAACATACCATGTCGACTTGGCTTGGCCGATGATGATTAATCGCCAGTTAATAAAAGATATTTCTAATATCGATATTTTCCGATTAATCGATATTTCTAATATCGATATTTTCGATGCATACATATTGTTTATAAAACTCGATATTTTATGATTAGAATATGTTCTGTAGCATTAAGTAAACAGAAAGATGTATATATCTTAAACTTTCAGAATGGGGTTGTTTACAAATCAAGAAATAGTACACAGTTTCCCCCTATATTACTAACTATATTTCCCCTATATATACTAAAATATAGATGCATACTATGCCACTTTTGTTAATGTATTACTACTCTTACATTTATTGATAAACAAATGTAATTATTCTGGAGTTGATTTTTGGCATCCCGAGTGTTCTTTCGGACTTCCGAGTGTACTTTAGATTAATCGTCAAATCGCGATGAATTTTTACTTCGATATATACATCGAATCATCGCCCGACCAGAAGTGGGCTAATTGGTGCAAAGAAGATCGGAAAGCATATCCTTATTAATTCTTATCTGAACAAGTAAATCTATCGCTGGAGCAATTATTTCGACAACTAGGGCTTTTTATCAATCGCTAACGAAACAAGATGAAACATTTCTTAGAACCAAAGGCAGGAGATACAGTTTTTAATAAAGGGCAGTTAATGAATTGAATCAAAGAAAAATCTGTGCTTTATTATACCTAGAAGTGAAAAAAATTGATAAAAAGGTTTTTGCTCGGTGTTGATTTTACAAAGATATCTGTGGGTTTTCAGTGTGGGAAAGTTTATTTTTGCAAAATCTTATGGATGGAAAAAAGAGGATTTCTTCTGTATAATGAGGTTGCAAGGAATGATTAAGGTCAAAGATTAAAAAGGGAAAAGTTAATAAGATAGGATGCACCGGGATAATCAAAGGGTTGCGTGGTAATCTGGCAAAGATGATAAAATCACAACGAATAAAAAAAAGGTAGTTTACAATAAATCTTAATTTAAAAAAAAAAAAATTAGGGTAGGTCGAAACAACATCGCACAAGAGCTGCGCAATGGACATTTGGCGATGGTTTGGTTTGGTTAAATAACGTCGCACTAGAGCTGCACAGTGGGCTATTGGCGGCGGTTCGGGGCCTATCTCGAAGGGAACGATGCCTCGTATTTTTGAACCATGGTCAGATGGCGAGGACAACACCTGAGCTGGCACCCAACGCCTTTAAAAGACGTCGGGACGCGATGGTTTGGGATCCATCTCGAAAATAAAAACCCGGGAACGTTGCCTCGTAATTTTAAACCATGGTCAGATGACGGGAAAGCACTCCATGCATCTCCCGAAACGTGTCTAGATTTTATGTATTTTTATTGCGTAGTTTTAACGTTGCATTTGTATTTTAATATTCTTAACGAAAATGTTTTGTAAGACGAAATGTTATCTTATCCGAAAAGTAATTTTGCTTAACATTTTTTTTAAAAAAACAAAACAAATATATGCACTTACGATTTTCCATATTTAATAAAAGGAAGTATCAAAGTTTTTTTTTTGAGAACGTTTAATGTAAGCCCCATTAGTATACCATATTATTGTATCTTGGACAATTCAAATATAAAAACTGGACTTGGTATGTTTGTATTCTTAGTTTACCATTTGTATATAGCAATGACATTTTAAAGTTAAGTTATCTCATACTAGTAAATAAGACAGCAACTCAAATTTCATATACAAACTACTTCCTTGTTAAAAACAACTTTAAGATTATTACAAATAGTATTTAAAAACATCACCAATTAAACGAAACAAAAAATCATCTTATTTTTGAGTAAAAAAAAGGTTTGAAAACCACAATTAAACTTAATTTGGAAGTTTTCCTGTCAGAGAAAATGAAAAACACACATTCTTAAGATGAAGTTAAATTTTTTTTCATATAACTGAGGACAAATTTAATAGCTTTACTATGTTTAACAATGCAAACCAGCCATTTAAGCTGTCACTTAACTTCTCTAAATGACTATGCATTTTTATCTTACTTCTTGTATTCTCAAAACATATGAAAAAAAGATAATTTACTTCGGCTTAACAATGAGTAAAACACGTGTTACGTTTGGATTTTCAGGAGATGTAACAAGCTTCTACTAATGGCTTCCATAATAGCTTTAGTACATATTTTATTCATTGTCTTCATTTTAGGAATAGGTTTCCACGACATATTGTCTGATTTATTTATAAATAACTTTAACGTTTTTAACGTCTAACATCTTGGTTCCGTGTAAATGGTGCAAGTACGGTGAAGTGGAGGATAACGAAAATAAGCCGTGAAACAGCGTTAACGCGGTTGCATCTATTTCACACTCATCGGTTTCTAGAAACGATGCACGACCACTGAGCTAGAATATAAAATTTATTTTAAATTACGAAAACAAAAATACATTGATATATTTTGAGAAAAATATAACGCGTTTCCTACTTATGTATGTCTTATAAATACCTTATTTTTATTTTTTTAAATAATATTCTGTGTTTACTTATTTCGAATTTATAAAAAAATAGTTAATTAGTTTTTGAAACTTATTAGGATTCTTATTTCAGTAATGAAGACAATGCGAAAATTTAATGCAATTTTTTTTCTTAATTTGGTTCTTCCCTAGCTCCCAAAAATTCTGTTACACCCGCACCTTATGCAATAGTAAAGAAAATACAGGAATATAAAATTTATTTTTAATTAAGAAAACAAAAATACATCGATATATTTTGAGAAAAATATAACACGTTTCCTACTTATATATGTCTTATAAATAACTTATTTTTATTTTTTTAGTAATATTCTGTTTTTACCTATTTCGAATTTATACAAAAATAGTTAGTAGGTTTTTGAAACTTATTAGGATTCTTATTTCAGTAATGAAGACAATGCGATAATTTAATGTAATTTTTTTTCTTAATTTGGTTCTTCCCTAGCTCCCAAAAATTCTGTTACACCCACACCTTATGCAATAGTAAAGAAAATACACAAAAATCAAATTTATTTTAAATTAAGAAAAAAATACAACGATATATTTTGAGAAAAATATAACACGTTTTCTATTTATATACGTCTTATAAATACATTATTTTTTTTAAAAATAATATTTTGTTTTTACCTATTTCGAATTTATACAAAAATAGTTAATAGGTTTTTGAAACTTATTAGGATTCTTATTTCAGTAATGACGACAATGCAAAAATTTAATGTAATAATTTTTTTTCTTAATTTGGTTCTTCCCTAGCTCCCAAAAATTCCGTTGCACCCCCACCTTATGCAATAGTAAAGAAAATACAATTCAAACACATTTTCTCCGCTACGAGCTCGAACGAATCGACGCGAAGTACCTAGGTAATCTACAAATGCAAATATCCAAATAAACTTCTCAAACCAACTGAATGTGTATTTCCCCTGTGCGCATATATTCAAATAAACTACACACAAGGGAACCTTAATTCACATAGGGAGCGAGACTGTTTTGATGAAATGCCGTTGCATTAAAGAAGTAATTTTCATTTATGAATTCGAACATATCTTTCGCGGGGGAAAAAAAAACTCGGTAAAAATATACAATTACATATGTCGGGAAAATCGAAATAAAATCGGTCGAAAAGAATACAAATCGAAATTGTCATTATTCTATGAATAATTTAATCAAATTTGTTTAGATTTACTTTTACGTCAGACGTCTTATTATGACGTCAGTGATGGGGGAATTTGAATGTACGACGATGACGTCAATTAAAGAGTGTATAAATAATTTCCCTACAGAAACCGAGAAAATGAAATTGGATGATTGAAGGAGAAGTAAAATCATCAACAAGAATTTCAGCGATGTAGCAGCTCTTTTTTGTCGCAACAATTCCCTGGCAGAGAATTCGGATTATAATTTAGTAATCACAATGTCCATATTTCAAGGACTAATTTTTAACCGGGCAAGTCATATGCAGGCGAATACATTAGCGGCCATTTTTTTTTACTGTGACTTGAAGTAGTTTTTATTGAAAAGAAACTTATGGCATTCTGCCAAAGTATTTCTTTCACAATGGGCGCTAAATTCCTCTTGTGAAATGCTGAGAGGCTCTTTGACTTACAATGTCTTTTTTTTTTCTGCGGAAGGTTTTTGACAAGTAGAATTTTAAGAACCACTGAATCATTACCAAACACGGATTGTCTGAGTGTTATTTTTATACAAGATTATGCGACTGTTCATTGATATGAAAAAAATGTTTTTGTTTGGCATTCCCTAAATAAATTGTTTATATGAGATTGGGTTAATAAGTCAGAATTTCAAAGACATTATGAGTGCACTGTAAAAAAAAGTGCTTAAAAATGAGTACGTGAACGTACTCGTTTTCCTTCGAGTACAATTGCATCGTAAATGAGCGATGACGTCCTCAAATTTAAGTAATCGTACTTTCGTAAAAATGAGCAGTAATATTTATTATTGCTAATCCTAGCTTCTGTTCAAGCCATCTTAACAAAGCGACCCGACAAACTTTAAATATTTGTTCTGAAGATGAGATGGTTTTCTACATTATTTGATGTCGATTGCTTAAATGGAAACCGAGTATTACACTGAAATTATCTTACTTCCCATTCTTTTAGCACACCTTTTTAACATTACTTCTGTTTATAACTTCTTCACGTCGTCCTGGTAACTTAAGGGATACGGCTCTGGACTGCGGTGCCTGCATATTGAGTTCGATTCCCGATAAGTATTTTTGATATTTACTGAAGTAATTATTTTTATTATATGAGTAGGTGAGCGCAAAAATGGCCCAACCCACATTTTTTTTAAAACTCATTTTATGATACTAAACTTTCTTACAGAATACGAATTTACTGAAGCAATATCGGTCTAACGCATTTTCCCGTAATTTCCGCTAGAAAGCGTTCATAGTTCGTTTTTGACTTAAACGCTATTAAAAAAAAATAAATAACAGTAATCCCACATTACTCGCGGTTTTAATGGATAATAACAATAACGGATTACATATGTTCTGCACCTATTAACTTAATGCCACCTTAAGGGGGTCCGATACCCAAAATTCGCAAAAAAAGTCATTTTTTTTTATATTTAAAAAATAATATTCAAACTTATCTTAATAACTCACAAAAAACTGCTTCAAAAAATTCATATTACTTTTTTAGTTATGAATGTTTTAATGATGTGTTCCTATAACATAGTTGTATCATATGTAAACTTTAAAAGCAAATATCTCTGTTCGTGGTTTTGAAATTTAATGAACACTAAAAATGCTAAGGCTTTTTTACTATTATACTTAAAATCATAATTTTTGTGTGTATAGCAAGATAAATATATTTTAAATAGATGTATGCATTCAGATTTCCTATTTTTTACCATAATTTGTTTTTTAAAACCACTTAAAATGGAATTTTATTTTTTTTCGTCAATTTTTTTTCCAAAATTTCTAATATATTTTATTTTTTTAAAGTGATGTATCTGAATCAAATTTTGAATGCATACATCTATTTACATATTATTCAAGATCTTAAATAAAAAAATTGCTTCAAAATATTGAAAAACAAAAAAGGAGTAGGAATTTTAAAATTGTTAAAAAATTTACTAAAATTTTAATTTAAAAATAAATGTGCAATTTAAAAAAAAAATTGAGCGTCTTAAAATGGTTTTTTATGCATATTTAGAAAGAGAAAAAAAATTGGATTGTACAAGTATAAAAATAAAGAAAAAAATGTCGAAGGTATCGGACCCCCTTAAGTAAAAATAAAATAAAATTTTCAAAAATATTCAAGCTCCGTTTTCTTCGTAAAGTATATTTGGGGTTTGGGCCATTCTTGCGCTCACCTTACTCATATATACTGTAATTATTTACAGTACCGATATTTAATTGTAACTGTAATTGCCGATATTTACTGAAAGTGATTTATGAAGGCAGCTTATGTAGGCTAGCATCTGCTCTTTTTATTAATTTTTAACCATTTTTAAGTACATATCTTTTTTTAAATTCAAACTTATGTATTCGGAGCAATGATAAGTATTAAAAAATAAGTAAATTTTACTTATTTTTGAATAGCTATTTTTAACAGTGTGCATTTAGTAATAGTGTAAATGTGAACATTTACCACTCAATTATGAGTGAACAGGGTTAAATTTCAATGATAAAACGTACAACGTCCTTTCGTAAGAAACCACTGAGCTACCGCACAGTGTGTCGCCTAATGTAATCTAGTTGGACATAGTCAAAAATCGAACATATAAAAAAATAATAACTCATCTAGACATCATGGACAGTAGAAACATGCCAGAGACGTCCAGAACAAAGTAGTATGTCCATAGAAAAATTTAAAGTGGTAAAACAGAAACTATAAACAACAGTTTTGAAATTTTGTGTACGCTTTTAAGTCAGACTACTGAATTTGTTCGTTTCTTGTGAAAGTTTTGATGCGTTCTTTTATTGATATATAATCTTTTTGTGTGATGTAATCTATTGAAAAGGGTTTAAATTATGTAAATTAGGGCCCCATTTTTTTGTGTTCTTTTAAAAGTTTTAACGATATTTTTATGTAGATAAAATTTTAGCAAAAATTCAACGACATGTAATTTTTCAAAAAGCTCTAGATTTTGAGGAAACTAAATGTACATAAAAGTTTCTATATATTCATGTAAATCGGTTTCGGTACTTATTATCGCTACATTTTCGCTTTCTTCTAAGGCAGCAGTTGTCTTTTGAAACTTTTAGTCTAAAAAAGAGTTTTCTGGAAAAGGGAAATATTTGAAAAATGGAATGAAGATAATTGAAATATCTCTACTAATTTATATGTAAAATCTATTCTATGTTACTTCTTTAAAATAAAATAAAACTTGAAGGACTTTTCCACGAATGTTTCTAAATATGAAATCGGGTGATTTACATACTTATAAAAGTTATTTATTGAATTATAAAAAAAATAAAAAGTGAATTAATCTATACAATGAAACACAAAAGACGTTTAATATCTATTAAACCACATTGGAATTATATATGATAGACGATAATACTAAACAACGAATGAAACAAAAGGAACTTCGAAGCCATATCTAACCACTTTCTTCATTCAAATAAAGACTATCGCCAAACTCATCGCCAACAAAAAGAAAAGAGAAGCAAACCCCACAAGTGTGAAACCGCCAACCTTAATGAAATCAAACACATAAAGAGAGTAAAGACGATTCCGAAAAAAAGCAAAAGCAGGTGCAAGAGCCACTGAGAGACGAGTTAAAAAAAGTAACAAGGTTATGGCATTGAGATTATCAGACTTCTACGCCCTCTCTAAATAGAAGCACAAAGGTAATGGGGTCTCTCCAGGTAATACGGAATAAAGAAAGCCTGGAAGGGGCATTGCCTTTCGGGTGGGTTAGTAAGTTTACACGGGGAAATAAATGGGAATCGCAGGATATGTGCACAATATATTATGCCCATACAAAGGTTTTATGGAGTTACCAGGACTTCTATTCTTAATTTTATCCAAATAAATTCCCACATCAATTAAATTTTCATTGGTTTTTTAATGTTAGCATAACCGATATTTTCATTACCTATTTAAGTTTGCATGAATAAGTTTATCTGTTTAAGCTTAAAACAGGACTCAAAACTTAAACAAATAAACAGAGTTAACGCTTTTCTAGTGACATTGGCCCGGTATTGGTGTACCCGTTTGGTAAAAAATGAATATAAATTAATGCCCTCTGTAAATAGAAGCACAAAGGTAATGGGGTCTCTCCAGGTAATACGGAATAAAGAAAGCCTGGAAGGGGCATTGCCTTTCGGGTGGGTTAGTAAGTTTACACGGGAAAATAAATGGGAATCGCACGATATGTGCACAATAGATTATGCCCATACAAAGGTTCTTAGGAGTTACCAGGACTTCTATTCTTAATTTTATCCAAATAAATTCTTAAATCAAATAAATTTTAATTGGGTTTTTAATGTCAGCATAACCGATATTTTCATTACATATTTAAGCTTACCTGCCTGTTTAAGCTTAACACAGGACACAAAACTTAAATAAATAAACAGAGTTAATGCTTTCTTAATATCGTTTTAATATTGACAATGGCCCGGTATTGGTGTACCCGTATGGTCAAAAATGAACACCCTCTCTAATAGAAGCACAAAGGTAATGGGTCTCTCAAGGAAATACGGAGTAAAGAAAGCCTGGAAGGACCATTGCCTTTCGGGTGGGTTTGGAAGTTTACACGGAAAAATAAATGGGAATCACAGGATATGTGCACAATATATTATGCCTATACAAAGGCTTTTAGGAGTTACAAGGATTTTTTTTTTCGTAATTTTATCCAAATAAATTCCTAATTCAATTAAATTTTAATTGGTTTTTGAATGTTAGCGTAACTAATATTTTCATTACCTATTTAAGCTTGCCTGAATAAGATTACCTGTTTAAGCTTAACACAGGACACAAAACTTAATCAAATAAACTGGGTTAACACTTTCCTAGTGGTCGTTTTCCGGTATTGGTGTGTAAGGTCAAAAATGAATATTAATTAATTTTCAGCATTAAAAAAAAATTCCAATTTAAAGGCTGAATTTTGAAAAAAAAATTACTAACAAGAGATAAAGAACCCTATATTTTAAGGAACTCCGTGAATTTGTAAAAAGCACTTTCAATGAAACATTCTATGTTCTAGGTTGTATGATAGAGCTTGTCAATATGTCATGTTTGTGAACTCATTTTATTATATGCCTGTCTTAAGAGGATAATAGTAAGGCAAACAATATATTAAAAACATAAATAAATGACAGCTATTGTTTTAAGGACTTTTTAGAAGCCCTTCTTAGTAAAGAGTTTCGGAGGATCTTTAGAGAAGAAATTAAGGATCTCTTACGGTTTTTGTTTTACTGTTTAAGGGTTCTGATCTCCAGTAAGTTGTTAAAGTTTTCAGAAAAATTGTACGAAACTTACATGACACTGTAATAATTTAATTACAATTTTAATAATTTAATGTTATTTTTCACACATTTCTTCAATTAAAGAATTAAAATATCTTTATATTAAGTGTTCTTCCAAATTTTCTTCGGTTCCTCTCATTTTAAGATGTCAAATTAAAATCAGTAGAAATTGAAGTTAACGTTTCAAGGATTGGTTAATTTTTGTATGAATATATATACAAGTTAGTTTCTTAGCCAGCCGACAATCTTATTTAAACGCTTAATTCCTTGAAGATGTTTAAATTTGTCGAGCCTTATATTGTTATTTTATCTATATAGAGTTACTACGTTAATGTAGACATTAATTAATATATTCACTCAAACAAAAACAAACTTTCATTCAGAGGTAGGAATAAAAATATCGTCCAACTTCAAGATCTTAGGGATTAGTAGTTTATAGATTATATATTTTTAGTATTTAAAAAAAATAGTTCAACCAGTGAAAGTATAACTTTGTTCAATTATTTTTTAAAATTTATTTTGCAATTAAAAAAAAGACAGTTAGTTAAACACATACTTTTGTTTATAAAAATACAAATTTATAGTTTCCCAGAAAATATTTTCTTGACTTATATCAAAAACAGAAAAAGTCACTTATTTGTAATTTTTTAAAATTACACCTTTTTTAAATATTTGATCATGTAATGTGTTAATTGATTTGCGCACGTGACAAAAAATTATAATTATATTTACAAAATTAAAATGTGTCCCATTCCCACTAAAACATACCAGATAAAGAGAATACATTTCTTAAGAAAAAGACAAAAAACTAACAACTAAGTTAAAAAATAAAACTAACTTTAAAAACATACAAGGTAAAAATAAAATAATTTATAAAAGTATATATAAACATGCATTTTGCTGGGACGAGGTGAAAATTACATTTTGTCGTTTTACAGAGATCAAAGGAATGAATAACAGATGGCGTTTGACAGATTGTTTATTTGGCGGCATTGTTTTACGCATTGATTTAACGGTATTTAAAAAAAAATGCATTTTATCATTTTACAGAGATCAAAGGAATGAATAGCAGAAGGCGTTTGACAGATTGTTTATTTGGCGGCATTGTTTTACGCATTGATTTAACGGTATTTAAAAATTATTCAACTTACTTAATGTCATCATGCGATATACTAGGCAATATGCATACTATTGACTAGATAGGATTCATTAAAAAAGGAATGGGATACACCTACTTTGTATTTTAGATCCTATTCATCCTTAAGTTACGACTAATATCGATTGAGACTAAAACTAGCATTTAAAATTTAATAATTATAAAAATATTTTATTATATTAAATTGTGCTGAATATTAGGTATAGCATAGTAAAAAACAAATTAAGATACTTAACTTCTAAAATAAATAATGTTTCAATTCTTATATAAGGAAATTAACATATTTTATTAACTAAAATTAGAAATTTTAAATATTGGAGGAATACTTTTGGTGAAATTAATATTAAAATAAAATAACATTATGCCAGCATAAACCTTTTGTGATGAAATGGGCTATTTTTAAGCAGAATTATTCCTTTGATCTTTGTAAATAAAATGTATAACAATGGTTCGAAACACTATTCAATTTGCCTAGGACACTAACGAACAAAGTAAAGTTAATTTTGTTTGATAAAAAATCGCATGTTTGATCTTGGATGGCGAGAAAAAAAATTACTAGTGGAAGAAATAATGAAAACAACCAATACCTTTCCCTAGACATTAAAAAATAACTTGTTCAAATATATATTTAATTATTTTATTGAAAAATGCAGTATACAATTCTATGATTTGGATCAGGGCTCGAAATAAGTCATGGCAATGCCGCGAGTTACATTAAAATTGCTGTGACAATTATTGCTTCTCATGGCAAACATTGCTGCGAGTATTTGCAACCTCTATTTTTACCGATTATTTTTTTGTTTATGATCCAAAATGCGCGATTTTCGAAACCGCGGAACGCGAACCTCCCAATTGGCTCGCTTCTTTAAATGAAGACACGCTATGAGACTAACTATCGGAATAAGTGAAGTGGTACTCCACTTTCCGAATTTAAAGTTAATCAAGTAGTTAAAAAATGGTTCTCTTCATGTAATTGTGACTTTGCATATACTTGTATGTATTTAAGTGTTTTTTTTTTGTTTTTGTTCTTTAAAATCTGGTGTATTCAAATTCAAGTATTTTTTTTTATCTAGCATGTATTTTTGTATTTCCCGAAAATTATATAGTTCACAAACTAAGTTAGTCAAGTGTTTTTACGTTATTTATTTGTTCCATTGCTTTAAAATTCATTCAAAAAAATGAAAATTACAGATCACAGAACAAGTTTTTATTTTAAGTTTTGCCGTGAGCTCAATAGTTTTTGCTGAGAGGTTATAAAAGTTCACATCTGTGTTTGCTGTTAGCTTCAAAATCTTATTTCGAGCACTGAATTGGATATATTACAATGACACAAACACATTATCAAGCAGAAAAATATGGCTATAGAGTAGACCTTTTGTCTTTTTAACATCAGTTTCGTCAAATTGAAGTAACTATTTTAACAGGGGATTTCTTGGGGGTCCTATGCCAATCTGTTAGTATTCCTAAGCTTGATATGCAGTAAGGCTTGTCTTGATAACATCAAACGTATATTTAACACTTTAGAACGGGTACTCAGAAAATCTCATAGAGCGTAATACACAAGATTTCTAGAGACTCAGCACCAAAGTGTTAAAATCTAATAGCAGCTGTTCGCTTGGGGCTCCTTCTCCATGGCAACGCGCAGAGGAGTTGCAAAAGTTGCAATAGGAATTGAACTATATACCAGAAGAAAATCACAATTAGTAAGCCAATGGCGAAGAAAAATTACAAAAGTAATACTTAGAAGGCTTTTAAGTAAAACATAAACAACGCCAATTATAAGGCGATTTAAATTTAAATTATTTCATTTACGAAGACAGCCTACTTTAGATTGAAATAATTACAAAATATGAATATATTACTGCTGGAATCTAAATAGCCCTTTTCAATCAAAATAAAGGGGTGTCTGGTTTAATTATTATGTTAATTATTAATATATATTAGTTTAGATATATTTTAAAGGTGTAAAATAAATCGCTTACCTGTTCTGTCGTCTGTTGCAGGTGTTTTCAGTTGTCTTCCATACTAAATATGCTCAAGCACAATTACTCACCTATTCTGTCCATAGCATAAACATCAGTATAATTCTGAATCAATAACATAAAGCAGGTTTCACAGCCACGTTATTATCCTTGATGAAGTACATAACTTAAAACTCAAAATGTATAAATTGTAAGACATTTTTGAAGGAAATGAGAATATATTATAAAAAGGTTGCATTTAATTAAGTTTTTGTTTGTGCACTCCAAAACTTGTAATCAAGTTAATTTTATGTGAATATCATTTTATAAGAATATGTGAATAGCAATTTTATGTGAATGTGAGCAGTAGTCTTCATGGTTTTACATATAAATTGTATTAATAAGTTTTTGTAATAACCAATTGATTTTTTTTTCAAATGTATAACCAAAACACTTGAGAAGAATTCATTTAAAAACCGATACAAAATCTAGAATGTATGATTTAAAAATAAGTTTAGAAACTTATAGAGCTGCTTTAAAAAATACAACGAAATTTAATTTCTAACAAGTAGGTTTTGGGTTACTTCTATTCAATGTCCCGAAGTTTTAAAACTTTTCCAGTCAAGTTTAATCTTGACACGCAGCTGTCACAATCTCATCGTCGGCTTAGAATGAAAACCTTTTATCTTTTAACCACAAATTTAGCAGCCGTAGCGAAATCCACTTGGTGACGATATATAAGCCAATCACTTTTGAATGTGGAATTATTTAAACAAGGCGTGATCGAAATACCTGAGCTTGAATTTCGTAACCAAGCAGCTTTCGCTACGGCTGTTAGATCTGTGATTTGAAGATATGAGGTTTCATCGTAATCCGAATATCGCTTGATGAAATTTTGCAAACTTTATCTTAAAAGCAAGAGGAAGGTCACTGTTTACATGAAACTTAGAACAATCTCCTTTAAGCATTGTAACAACGTAATATTTAAAAATTGTAACAATGAAACATTATATCTTTGTAAAAATTTAAAATGTTAATAATATGTAACAATTTAATCTATACGATGCATTCCGATTGGCTGATAAGTAAATATCGCCACTATGTAGTTAAATGTCGCCAAAGGAATAAAACTTTACCCAAATGAATTTATAGTCAAAAGACAAATTTTGCATACTTGACCTTTAAAACAAGATAAAGGTCAACGCTAGGTACATTTTAGCAAGTATTGAATAAATAAAGAAACGCGAAATTTTTATTTAAAAAAAAAACTATTATTTGGTATACTGAACGAAACCTAATATTCAAAATGTACATAACACGGAATGTTAACAGTTACAATTCACATAATTAAACTAACTCAATCTTATCAGTTATGACGGTCTTATTATGTAACAAAATATACGAATATTAATACTCCAGTTAGCTCGACCCATATCAGATCTCAAATACCACGCAACCGACTCGCATTCTTTAAAGAATCTGCATTGCTGGCAAATTAGAAGAATATATTCCTATCCATGCGGGAACATTTCTGACAGCATAACGAGAGAAGCGGGTTCAACAGGGGCTGAATTGTTGAAAGCACGGAAAAAGACAGCCCTACATCCCCGCTGGCGGCACAAAAGATACAGGAGTCAACAAGAAAATTAATTACACACGCAGTAATTATTCCTTTTCCCAGCTCCAGCGTCGCTGTCATCAGATGGGGGTTACCATCTTGCTCAAAAGGCACGTAACCCACGGACAGCAGGTTGGGTAGCGATTCTCGGAAGTTAAATGCAATTCCTGTTGCTGATGGAGACCAGAGACACGGAACATTTCACGGCATGTTGAGAGGCGAGGAAGGATTTTCAAATTGAGCAGTTGCTGTTGCAGAGGTACAAACTCACGGGTTTGGTTGCGAGTTAATTTGGGAGGTGGAGACATTGCTAGGTGAGTGGGTATCAGTTTTGTAAACTTGATGCATATTCACTCGGATAATTTGTCACATTCGTGACCTGGGAAGTGACATAATTAAAAGTTTATTTTTAGGGAATGGCCGTGCATGAGGGAGACGAGTTATAATAAACAGGTATGGACAATCACTTAGGAAGGGCACGTTTTGATGATATTTAATTTTCTTTGGAGGGTATATCATAAAACTTTGTGAACTTGATGCATATTCATTCGGAGAATTAAAAGTTTATTTTTAGGGAATGGCCGTGCATGAGCAAGACGAGTTACAATAAACAGGTATGGACAATCACTTAGGAAGGACACGTTTTGATGATATTTAATTTTCTTGGGAGGGTATATCATAAAACTTTGTAAACTTGATGCATATTCATTCGGAGAATTAAAAGTTTATTTTTAGGGAATGGCCGTGCATGAGCAAGACGAGTTACAATAAACAGGTATGGACAATCACTTAGGAAGGACACGTTTTGATGATATTTAATTATCTTGGGAGGGTCCCATAAAAAAAAGTCAGCATAAAACCTTCATCAAAATTTTGAAATTGAAGGTTTTATGCAGGAAAACTTTAGTTTTTTTGAAGATCTATCAAATTAAAGGTTTTTGTTTCAATGTCCTTTATAAAAACTGCAAAAAACCTTCATAAAAAAAACCTGCAAAAAATCTTCAATTTTTAATCATGAAGGGAAAATGCAGATATTTTAAAGGTTTTATGCAGGAAAATTAAAAACTTAAAAAAACCTGCAGTTTTTTGTTTCAATATCCATTATAAAACTTTAAAAAAACCTTCAATTTGACAATTTTGATGAAAGTTTCATGCTGAATTTATTTGCTGGGGTATATCATAAAACTCAGTGTTATTTAACCCACTGACGCTCATGCTATTTTTGCTATTGTAAATTTGCTTTAACAGTCTGGAAATTTCAACAATGTTTCCTCTGTATACTATTTTATATTATTATTATTATTTTTAATTAATTGAAAAGAGATAGATCATCAGTTTGAGGGCAACGCCTCAAACCTTAAAATTAAAAAAAACAATAAAAAAAACCCCAGAATTGCAATTCTGTGTTTGAATTAGTACCCAGAATTATCCAGCGTACCCAGAATGGCAATTCTAATAACTAATGGTAGAATGGCAATTCTGGGTATTCAATTTTGTTTTCTCCTGAATTATGGATTTATTTTCATTTTATTGTACACACAGGCTTTTCATTTCTACTGAGGAAAGAAGATGTATCTCCCTAAAAATGTCTAGATCTTATGTATTTTTATTAAGTGTTTTTAACGATGTATTTGTATTTTAACCTTCTTTACTTTGTTTCATTTTAAATATATTTTAACAAGAAGATAAAAATATTGACAGTAAAGGGATTTTTTTATTCACAAAGTACAACCCAAGGATATAGTCCAAGGAAAAACTTATAACTCAAACTAATATAGATTTTTTTTTTGTTATACTAATGTTCAGAATCACATAGGTTATTGGCACAAAATGTATATAACATGATATTGAAAATCATTACATTTGCTTAGTAATTATGACTGACCAAATAAAACCGTACAACATTTAAATATTTAATTTGGGTTTCTTTTAAAAATATTATTATTGTTGTAGCAAAAACTCATTGTCAAAACTACATAAATCAAATGTTTTACATAAATGTATAGTGATTGTTTTACCGTTAAGTATAAATAATCTAAAAATTATTATTTTGCTAAAAGGGTTAGTCATTATTGACTATCTTGGAACACAAGAATAATAAGCCGAAACTATTAAATACACTAATTAATTTCCTTTAAATTTTTTCAATAATTCATCTGTTACGCCTCATATAAAACAGCAATTTGTATGCTAAATTTACTGAGCTATTATCCGTTCTTTTAGATATTGTTTTCAAATACACAAATTTATAAAATCTAATTTTTTTTAACACATAATGTGTAAAACATTAAATTCGACACAAAACCAATATTTTCATTACCCTATATTTCAGATAGTTAACAGAAAGTACAAAAATTCTCAGAAATGCAAAATTTAAATTGTAAAGTCAAATTGAAAATCACTATGTAGGCGGCGTCTAAGAAATTTAACCAATTTTTTTTTGCTTTACACTCTATATGGAGATTTTAATAAAGATAGTAACCTTTACAGAACAAATTATTCATAGTAAAGGAAAAAGAATTATAAGTATTTTTCCAATAAGTTAGAGTAAAAGGAGATAATGTTCTATTTATTATTTTAATACGGATTTGGCTTTAAGAATGAAGAATTTCAAATATAAACAATCAATTTTAATCTAAATGTAAAACTAGTGATATTCACAATCTTATAGTTTTTATTTGTATAAAGTGTAAAAAAATCTTTTGTAAGAGACTTACAAAAAGTTTTTAATTAATTTTTTTAACTCAAGTATTTTGCAACAAAATCGGCTAATTTTTATATTTAAAATTATTTTCAAACAAAAAAATATTATTTCGCATATTGTTTGCATGAACATTGTTTAATTTCGAAATTAAGTTAATTAATAAAAAAATGATTAATTTTCATAAAAGGGAGAAGAAAACAAAAGATAAATTTCTCCTATGATTTTCATCTTTTAAGGAATTTTGAAGAAAAAGGTTATCGGAAAAAAGAAAGTGCATTAACTTAAAGAGTAATAATTATTTTAAAGAGTTTTATAGTGAAGGAAACTTCCAATTTTGCAAACAGCTACTAATTTATTAAAAGAAACTTTATACACAGAATGCCAAACAGACTTGCATCCAATTGTATGACATTTTACATCCATGTTTTAACCGGGATTCGATCCCGGGCCCACTGCGTTGCAGCCCAGTATTCTACTATTTACACTGTTGGGCAATTAAATATGTAGTAATAGCTAATTATATTGGTAAATTATAAAAATAACAGTAATCTGGATTAAATTTAAAAAAATAATGAATATAGCGATTGAATTGTTTTTGCGAATCAATGAATCATTTTATTTAAAGTACTTCATATTCAGCCACAATTTTAACATATTAGCACATTTGAAATTCAATTAGGATTTCAGTGAATAAAAGATTTGAAAGTAGACTTATTAAAAAGCATTTTAGATCACTCTCGAGAAAGAACTCATTTAAAAGCAATTAAGCCCAAAGGAAATTGAGAAAATCTCTCCCCTACACACTTAAAACTTTATTCATCAGTTGCCACTTTCTCGCATCATTCTCTTTAATGTTACAGATTTATTAAAACTTCTTCAAATTATGAGTATTGTCAAAAGAAAACTTAAAATTATTGTCAAAGGTCTTTGTTTGATCGCTTCCAAGGACGAAACGAGTCAAGGATTAATTTGTCGAATGACTTGGAAACATTAAATGGATGGGCAATATCAAAAAACTAAAATGGAAATATGAAATTGCCAATTGCGCAAATGTTACGTTTCGGATATGAATAAGAAAACTGGAGATTGCACTTAAAACATAAATTAAACGATAAGCATAATGACTATCAAAAACTAAAAGGAAATAGAATAAGTATTTTCTATTTTCTTTATGTATTCTTATCGATATGTATTCTTTATTTACTCACATTGAGCTATTACATATCCCATTTGTTTGGATGCGGCGCCATTCATTGACTTGACATGGATGAACTTAAATTGTCTGAAGAATAATTTGCGCAATTAGTTACACACTTAATCCGTCCTTTAGAAGTGAATTGTTTTATTTCAACTCATTTATATCCAGGAAATGTTTGTTTTAGTTTTGATTTTCTCGGGTAGATAGCTGCAGTAGTACGACATCGAATATATTTAGTGGTCATAAAATGACGTCACATAACTCTCCGCGACAGAAGAAAGGGATTGCCTTGCTGGTGATTAGTGATATGCGCTTACTGTTTGTTAAAATGAGTGATTATAAACATAACAAACATTACATAGTATAGTTTAACTGCGTTAAAAGATTTGGATGAAATTATCTCATAATAAAAAGGTTGCTGTTATATAAGGTGCGATGGCGATCCATGCTTCATGTGGAATCTTGTTTCGCAGTTTCAATGTTTTTTTAGGAAACCCCATTTTAGTGTTCCTACAACAGTACTTTTAGAACATTACTTTGTCTCCTTAAATTTGTTGCTATATGTTTAATAATTGCTTTGTTGCAGCGCTTACTAGAAAACGTTTATTTTAATTGCAACGTTTAAGAACATTACTTGTTAAATTACAAGTGCTATATTACGATACAATAGTCTAGGACAGTGTTCGGCAAACTCATTAGTCAACAGAGCCAAATATCAACAGTACAACGATTGAAATTTCTTTTGAGAGCCAAAGTTTTTAAACTTAAACTATATAGGTAGGAACATTGTTATTAACTTAATTAGGTTACTCCTAAGTTGGTTTTTGCTAAAAACGTCGTCAATCTGATTGAGGTGCGTTCGCTGAGGTCGACCCCTTCAAATTCTCCCATCCACACTCGTGTTGTATACTTGTTTCGTCTATCTACTTTCGTTCGTCCTTTCTATATATGTCCAAACCATCTCAACATACCTTCTCAATCATTGACACTACATCATTCTTCACTCCACCATGCTCTCTAAAATTAACTTAATAAACTTTACTTAAAGTTTTAAGTCTTAGGTAATTTCACTTACACCCCTGTATAACGCCACTTCTTCAAAATAGTGGATATTTTGGATATTTTTCAATATTTTATGGAAGAGCCACACTCAAGAGGCCAAAGTTCCGCATGTGGCTCGCGAGCCAAGGTTTACCGATCACTGGTCTAGGACAGTGGTTTTCAATACTTTTCTTCTCGCGTACTTCTTCATAAAACTTTTAATGAATGAATACCTCCTTCTTTTAAACCTTTCTCACCCATCTCTCTATGGCAATTTTTTTTTTGTTAGGCAGTAATATTCTTGGGTTAGTTGGCAGATTAGGTGAATGGCTAAAATTGATTACACTATAAGCTTTTATGTTTGATTTTACTTTATTAAATTTTCTTCGGTGATTTTCGTCATTACAAATATTATTTCCGCGTACTCCCAACCGGGCCATCACGTACCCCCAGGGACACCCGCACCACAGGTTGAAAACCCCTGCTCTAGGAATTCATCGAAATAAAAATACTATTTCTTACTCTAGAGCCTTAGGAAATACACTATGAAACAATTTCCAAAACTACATATAACGTCACTAACCACGTGATTGTCACCCACACACATTTAAAGTATATAAAAGTCACTATTTTATACAAGCGTTGGAACAAACTCAAAATGAAAAAAAATTAGCAGGTCCCACAACGCAAAAGACTCATACGATTGGTAAGCATAATTTGATACGAAACATATTATGCTGCTTCCATATTGGATAAACTTCAATCTAACGCAAACACCCTAAACAAGAGCAGAAATCCCTTTAAAAACTCTTAAAAATAAAACCTCTCCACATTTCAAAAACTGAAACCCCATAACCATCCATACTTAAAAGCAAACCCGTCGCGACTTGAATGACTTTTAAACGTCCACGGCATTCGCGTCATTTGTCCTGCTCCCTAGAAACGCGAATCCAACTAATCTCCACACATTTTCGCTTCGGGAAGACATGCCACCAGACCAGGCTCCTTGCAGGGGATTGGGAGATATCTTCAGCGCCACTGAATCGCGTTGGTTAAACTTCCCAATGGTTTTCTCGCATTTATTTTATGGGTTTCTGGAGTTACGCGCAGGGTTAAGGGTTTAACTGCGCCACTGTTAATGATCCGCGGTTAATGCGAAAGACCCCACGCAAAAGCTTTAAAACGCTAATTCGGCGGTTAATGGTTTTTGCTTTGGGGAGTTATTAAATGCCACAAGGAAGTCCCCGGAGAATTTGAAAGGATATTATGGAAGAGGAGGAACTAATTCCGATGCATCCATCACACAAACTACTCGAAGCTGGCCGTAGGGAGATGTACCTTCGCGATCGGGTAGTTCGGCGAAGTTTAATGGTACAGGAGAGGGACCTAAAGGCCAAACTGTACTCGGAAGTACACAGCAGTAAAATATAATAACCTTAAAATATCCAATAATAAACTTAGTCGAGTTAACATTTCGGTTGTAACTGGAGAGTTGATGAACTTTCAAAAAGTAATAAGTTCAGTTTGTAAGTATGAATATGGTACATATTGAAAGTAAGCACTTGAGCTGTAAATGTGTTAGAAATAGGTAGTACATTTTACTGTGGAACCAACAAATTAAGCAGCACGTATATATAAAATAATTTAGATACCAAGCAATTCGCAAGACACAATAGTAGTTTAGATAGTAAGCAAGCAACTCGCAATATTACACGAAAAAATATCAGTTTCTGAACTAGAATGGCTCAAATCTGCCTTATATTGAAGAAAACATTAGCATTTTGGCTTGGATATTCTCGAATGTAAAGTTAGTGCCAGTAACCCATTTTTAGTAAAATAAATGTCAAACGCTGAATGATATATAATATACATATGTGGCTTGGAACAAGGACAAATGTCATAATTGACAATTTTGTGAAAAATGGCTTCAAAGTTTGAGGTTCAATCTTGTTACAATGTTACGGAAATCACGGAATTTTTTGATTTGAAGGGCTAGTGAAGCCTGACAACATTGATGGTTTCTCTTCCATTTAGAAATTTAATTTGATGTGTTCAAAATAGTTAAAAATAATATTGAAATTGGTCTTAGAAAATTTGAATTCATAAATGATAAACAAAAAAAAATGGTTTCTTGGGGAGTTAATTGGATTAAAAAAATTATAATTAAAAAAAATTACAAAATTATTAAAAGCCTATAATGCAAAAAATGCTAAACAAGTATTAATAAAAAAGAGGCATCAAAGCTATTTTTGAACTAACTCAAATGATTGAAAATATTTTTTAATAATTAATAGTTTAGCATTATAAAACCCAATCCTTTAAGTTCTATATGGAAGGAAGAAAAATCACTGCAATCATGTCCGCTAGCCCAAACTACTGAAGCATTCATCCACTTCTAGACAATTATTAAAACGATTTTTTTCCATACACTTAAACTAACTATATATTTTTTCATACAATTTCACGATATAATTTAACTATAATTTATTAGTTACTAGACGTAAAAAATCTTGCCGATTTACCACCAGCGCGTATCATTATACAACATGCAGAAATAAACTCTCGCTACCCACTGATCCATAAAGAAACGACACTTTTTTTTTGCAAAATCCTGCCTCGACTATTTTCACAAATCGATTTGTGCCAGAAGCGAATATATTTTACAATGGATCCCCTGAGGATTACTGCGAGTCATTTAAGCAAGCAAAAGCACCGAGTCATCTTCGGAAACGAAATAACCCCAAATACCCGTCCATTTATATCTCGCGTCCAGATAGATATAAATCTTACGCACATTTCGTATGCCCCAAACAAACTTTTTAATGGTGGTGATCCTTCCAGTATCTAAAGCAGCAGTGAAGCGTCGGAAAGTCCCCTGTTAAGTAGAGGGTGGGATGAACAAGACAAGCGATGCCAGCTACTGGTAATGAAGTGGGTTTGGTTGAATAAGATAAAAATGCACGAGGGCTCGTATATTTATCACAAAAATGTCGATTTTGTTTTTTATACAAGTCTACCGTGAATTTTTTTTTGTAGGTTTCTTTTTGGCTTAGTAACGTGGATGGATTAGACTGTAAAATGTAAATTAGTTTTGAGGTTTGTATATATTGAATGCTATTGCAATCAAATGAGATATTTTGGAAATATTTTCCCGAAGCGGTGTCAAAAAATATATTATTTCGGTAATAAAGATACCTTTTGCGGATTTTAATATATGAGGTATAAAAATAAAAGGAATTTCCCGGAGAGGTGACGAATCGTACTTTTGTCTCATGAATATTAAAGTTGTTTAAAAAAACGCGTTTAAAGATAATAAGATCCTAAGCAGATTTTAAATGAGCCGTTGGCGATGCTGCCATCTATAGGAGAATTTTTTTAAACGGAGCTATGTAGGAGTAGTTACAACGAATGTGTGTGTTGGGGGGGGGGGGTAAGGGTTGCCAATGCGATAATTGTCGCACGGACATGTTAGTATATATTATTTCAGTATTAAATATCCCTTTTGTGGGTCTCACACACAACGAATCTTAACATGTGTGGTATAAAAAAAGGGTAATTTCCCGGGGGAGTGACGAATCACGATTTTGTCATGAATATTAACGATTTTTTTAAACAATGCGTTAAAAAATAATTAATTCCCAAGCAATTTTTATATGAGCCGTTGGAAGTGCTACCATCTATGAGTAGAACCGTTAAACTTTTCTTATATTTAGCTATATGGAAGGGGGGGGGGGGGAGGGGGTCATGTTATAATAATCACAGGGACAGGCTAGTTATATATTAATTTTGTAAAGCGCATAACTTCATAACTTATAAATTCAATAGTTTCTTATATTACATCATTTAACTAGTTAAATCACTGGAAAAAAAAAAGTTGAATATTTGCTAAATATCACATTTTGGAATATTTTATACTTAAAACTTGACAGGTCGCATTAAATTTTACATAACAACACATATTGTATTTAATACATTTCAATGATTATTTCAGTTTAATTACAGTTACAATAGATTTTGGTTAAAATCTGAGCAGTTCATAAATTTAATTGACACATTTTAATAAAATGTACAACGTAATTTCAGGGGAAAAGTTTCCGCTTTTCAAATCTCACACAACATTTTAAAAATATGATCAAAAACACTTTCTTAGCCTTTTGGAGAATAGATATTAAGTGTTCAAAACTAATCGGTGTCCAAATTATTCAACTTACAAGACACGACATACACGAGAGCAAAATGACAAGTATTCAGTTTCTTCTGTTCCGGTTAACAATCATTAAGAGGATATATGTAAAAACATTATTGTTTCGTGCATTACATTATTTCCTTTTTGGAATCGTGGCATACATGTTAAAATCTTAATATTTCTTCGCGAGCATACGCCTATTTATTCGCTGTATTTTATTACTTAAGCCAATTTATTCTCTTTTCCCAACAATCATTGGCGTTTCATCACGGGGCTGTAGACTTCGGTACGAACCAAATTTATATTATAAAATGATTCATCTATCTCTATATATGAGATAACAGAAATGCCTCCATGGCTGAGCCTTCCGATTTCTATAGTGCTAGTAATCCTGGGTACATAGACATCATGTAAAAAAAAAATAACATATACGTCGATTTTAATGACTTCAAGCAACATTTATGTCAACTTTAAACCACCAGACGGATACAGACGTGTATATCCGTTCGAGTATTTCCAGTGGTATACATAATATAAAAGTTGATAAATAATATTTGCCTTCATTAATCACTTTCAATAAATTTCAACAATTACAACTAGGATTTACCGGAAATCGAACTCAATACGTCTATCTGATGTCGTTCGCATCGAAGTCCAGAGCGATGTAAAGAAGTTATAAATAGAAGTAATGTTAAAAAGGCGTGGCAAAAGAATTGGAAGTAAGATAATTGAGTAGTAATAACTCAGTTTCTATTTAAGCAATCGACATCAAATAATGTGTAAAACCATCTTCTGAACAACTATTTTAAGTTTGCCAGGTCTCTTTATTAAGATGGCTTGAACAGAAGCTGATATTAGCAATATTAAACCATAATTATCATTTTGGCGAATATACGATAACTTAAATTTGAGTACATCATTGCTCATTTATGATGTAATTGTACTCAAACAAAAAACGAGTACATCCATGTACTCATTTTAAGCAAATTTTTTATATTGCAATAAGATAACACCCATTCCAGAAATATTTCTTATAACGAGTTAAAATGTTGCCAATATAAAATAGGATAAAAGATAAATATGCGCTAGAAAATGATAAAAAAAATTATCCTATGAAGCATTTTACCATAAAGAATATAACAAACATTCCACTCCTCTTATACCAACAAAGCATAAACTAATAACAAAGAAGTAGATAACTTTCGATCACACTTTTCCCCTTTTCTAACGCGCATTTAGTTAGAAAGATTAAGTAAGCTACAGTAATCGAATTGTAATATATGAAAGATCCCAAAGTTTGCAGCGGAAAAGAAGCGTTCAGCCGTAATTAACAACTGCTGTCATCGGAAAGGCGGGCGACAACCGAAGAGTGGAGTTGTTGCCCTCCTGCTCCTCCCCCCACCCGACTCTTTAATTTGACGGTTTCGTCGAAATTTGTGTCGGGAACGGGGACACCTTCAATTCGATATCCGTTTTGTTCTCGATGAGAATTTTTGATTTCGTTCAAATTTTGACGTTTCGCATTAGTGTGTTTTTTTGTATAGAAATAAAAGTTGGTTAATTGTGTGTTAATGTGTTTTATTTGTTTTTATTGAGTTGTCAACTTGTCCTTAATAGAATTCAAACGTTATTACACTCAAACCTGTTTTTGTGCGGTAGATAGGGACCGCATAAAAAAATCGCACAAAACTTCACGAGTAGCTATAAAAAATATTTTTCGCAACACAATTTTTTTTATGCGGTGAATAGGGACCGCATAAAAAAGTCTCACGTAGAAAATAACTCAAAATCTTACGAAATAACTAGGAATTGCTTTTATAAACGAAATCAAGACACGATGCTTGACAGCTACTTAGAATCTCGCCAAACCTTTTGGAATCTGATTTAGAAAATACACATGCGATCATTTTTAAATATTTTATTTACATATGTACTTATTTTACACATACAAAACTTTTTAAAACGTATAACCATTATCCTTCGTAGTCTGACAATAGGCGAACTGTCTTCTGGTAAACTGGTTCAAAATCGCTTTCGTCACTTGAAGATACTATTGTACCTCGCACTCGTTTAGAGTTGACTTTTTTTCAGTTACCATGTAGTCAGTGATCAGTTTTTGCGACGACTGTTGTTTCACTAGACGCTTGTATATGTCTCGGTAGCCAGATAATCAATTATGTTCCAAATTGATTGAAATTTTCATATACTGCACAAAAAAAATCGCACAAAAAAAAAGACCGCACAAAAACATGTTTGAGTGTATACGAGTTAAGTAAGTTTTAGTATAACACATATATTTTTAAAGTCATTGTTACACTGTTAAAAATAGGTATTCAAAAATAAGTAATATGTACTCATTTTTGAATACATTCGATACTTATGGCTCCGAATACATAAGCTTCAATTTTGAAAAAGATATGTACTCAATAATGAGTACAACGAGTAAATATGAATAAAAAGAGCAGTAGCTTGCCTACATATAGGCTGCCTTCATAAATCCTTTTCAATAAATATCGACAATTACAACCAATACCTACAGGGAATCGAACCCAATCCTTAGGCACCGCAGTCCAGTGTCTTATCCTATGTACTACCAGGGCGACGTGAAGAAGTTATAAACAGAAGTAATGTTAAAAAGGTGTGCCAAAAGATTGGGATGTACGATAATTGAGTTGTAATAACTCAGTTTCCATTTAAGCAAACAACATCAAATAATGTGGAAAACCATCTTCTGAACAAATATTTTAAGTTTGGCAGGTCGCTTTGTTAAGGTAGATTGAACAGAAGCTGATATTAACAATATTAAACAATACTGCTGATTTTTGCGAAAGTACGATTTACTAAAATTTGAGTACGTCATCGTTTATTTACGATGCAATTGTACTCAAATAAAAAGGAGTACGCCCATGTACTCATTTTTAAGCACACTTTTTTACAGCGTTATTATCGATCAATAAATAATTATTAATAAATTTTATAATTTAAAACAAAAATCATTTCAATTTCAAAAATGTCATCTTACTTAGGTTCATTCTACTTGGATATGATAAATGCGAGCGAGCTTTTGCAGATGGCTCTGCGATTGGTGAATGCAAACCATTTGTATACTACCAATCATAGAGCAATCTGCAAAGGCTCGTGCGCGTTTATCTCATCCGTGTAAAATAGGCCTTAACGTGCAAAACGTCCCAGCAAAAAATGTCAGCATGAAACCTTCATCAAAATTGTCAAATCGCAGGTTTTTTGAAGGGTTTATAAAGGATATTGAAACAAAAAACTACAGTTTTTTTGAAGTTTTTACTTTTTCTGTATAAAAACTTTAAAATATCTGCATTTTTCCTTCATGATTAAAAATTGTAGGTCTTTTGCAAGTTTTTATGAAGGTTTTTTGCAGTTTTTATGAAGGACATTGAAACAAAAACCTTTAATTTTATAGATCTTCAAAAAAACTGCAGTTTTCCTGCACAAAACCTTCAATTTTAAAATTTTGATGAAGGTTTTATGGTGACTTTTTTTGCTGAGGTCTGCATGAATGCCAGAAATGTTGTCTATATGAAACTATGTTTTTGACTTAAAAATTAAATGCGAATTTCCAATGTAAGAAACTGCATTTTAAAAAAGGTAATGTTAAAGTATTTAAATATTTATGTAAGTAAAAAGCTTTTTTTATAAAACTATTCACGCTTTCTAAGCTTTTTGATTTGATTTCCTATTCAAATTAGTCTGAAAAGGTAAACAACATTGATTATCAAGATAAAATGATGTCTCGTAATGTGCGTGACTAATAACTCGCTTTGTAATTTTTCTGAAAAGATATTTTGCCCATTGTTATCAAATGCTTGAATTGAAAAGCCTTGATAACCATTATGCTGTCAAATTTCCATACTTAATAGAATTTAAAATTTAATTATTTAAATAATGCCAACGAATTTAGCAAAAACATCTTTATTTTATTATAGTGCAATCGTTGATTTATCCGTGGCTTGCAGAATAGTAAAATATAAATTTTTTATGCAAATATAACGCAACATGCGTAAATATAAAACTTATTATTGGAATATAAGAGTAAAAAAGTGTTCCTTAGAGATGGATGAGCTTAAGTTCAAATTTGCCGATATTTGTTTTATTGCAGATTATGTCTTAAAAGTTTGTTTTTTATATCGAATCATACCGTCAAAATCCACTAAAAAGTTACTTTTAAGCCTTTAGCAAAAGCTACAAAAGCCCAAATCTCATACTTTGCAATGAGAGTAAGAGTAAATTTTCCCCCTATCCCGCAAAGTTGCCCAAATGTGACTTAGGATCGTCCGACTCTAAAGAAATAATAAAGCATATAAGCCTAAAAAGCAGATAAGTCAGATAATTTTAAAAAGCAAATAATTCTCAAGAACTTAGAAATATTTGAGAAAAGTGGGGTTATACAAGAATTACAAAGCATATATTCCTTTTAAATAATACCAATTTAATTTGTCCCCAAACAAATTACTCAAGCATCACCAAGCAAAGAGTTTCCCAAAAGATGATCCTTTAAAACAAAACAATTGCTTAATCTTGCAAACGAAGACTGAACTGGATCTGGGGAAAGAGTCGGAAACCCTCCAAAGCAATTAGCGAGGCCAGGAGAAAATATCTCGAATTAATTGAAGCGCTGAAGAACTTGGAAATCAATTTAAATTTAATTTACAGCAAACTCTCCCCAAGACTTAAGTCCCAATATCAACTACGGTCCCCATTAAACCATTAGAGGACGGACTTTAGTCATGGCAAATTGGCCACGCTCTGAAAGCCAGGTGAGGAGACTTAACTTCCCGTTATAGGATTAAGGATTACAATGCTTTTCTGTTGCTTTTCCACTACAATTTGCAGGTGGCCTTAGTAGCCTAGGCATTGACCACTGACCATGGTAAATGGGATCCTGGGGATATCTAGCCAATTAACCTGGTCGCAGAAGGGGTGTTTATCCGACGGCTTGCTATGTCAGATTTGCGTGTGGGGCGCTATGGAAGGGCGTTTAAAGGGTAGCTCATTTTAATCGCATCACTTGTTGGCTAAAGGGTTCAATTAAGCAAGGGGAGATTAGCTTGCAAGAGGTGCCAAATGGAATCAAATACGTGATTGAACTTTTGGTAGTTGTTAACAAAAATGAATTAAGGCAAAGATCTAAATTGAATTTAAATTAAATGATTTGCGCACATTTTGTAATTAAGTTGGGGGTTTTCCATAGCATATATAGCTGTTTAGCGTAAGTTTCACTAATGCTAGAGTTAGGTATTAGTTTGAAAATTTTGCCCAGTATATTAGAGCATGAGCTATTTGCCAAAACAAATTGAAATTGTCGTCATTGAAATTAAACAATAAATAGTATAAGACTTAGTATGGATTCCATATTTACGTTTTTCTTTTACAGAAAAATTACTCTCGTCGCTCTCCTCATTTTTGCACTTAAAAAAAATAGTAATATTTTGATATACAAATAGTAACATTTATTATAGTATAAATAAACAGTAATAAAAGGGTTTTGAACACAAACACATACAGTTATCGTACATTTTAAAGACATCCAGTTCTTGCACATTTTAAAGACATGCAAAATCCGTATATTTTAAAGACATGCAGTTCTCGTACATTTTAAAGACATTCAGTTCTCGTACATTTTAAAGACATTCAGTTCTCGTACATTTTAAAGACATGCAGTTCTCGTACATTTTAAAGCCATCAAGTTCTCGTACATTTTAAAGACATGCAGTTCTCATACATTTTAAAGACATCAAGTTCTCGTATATTTTAAAGATATCCAGTTCTCGTACATTTTAAAGACATGCAGTTTTCGTTCATTTTAAAGACATGCAGTTCTCGTACATTTTAAAGACATCAAGTTCTCGTACATTTTAAATACATGCAGTTCTCATACATTTTAAAGACATCAAGTTCTCGTACATTTTAAAGACATGCAGTTATTGTACATTTTAAAGACATCCAGTTCTCCTACATTTTAAAGACATCCAGTTCTCGTACATTTTAAAGACATCTAGTTCTCGTACATTTAAAGACATCAAGTGCTCGTACATTTTAAAGACATGCAGTTCTTGAACATTCAAAGATTGTGAAAGAAAGGGTCTAGTTATTTTGTCAGTTGTGGAGTAAAAGTGGAGTGTAATGAGTTAACCCTTTGTACATGAGGAACATATTAGGCTATTTACGTTCTTTTTATGGAACAGTTACAACCCGTTCTTGTTCTTTTCCACATTCAATGCTCCTGTATCTTCCCCAATGAACCCCAATAGATGTCATACTTTTAAATGGAGTTAGATAAAGAACAAAACTAACAAAAGAAAAGCGTTTTTATGTTTAAGAACATGCAGATCTTGTTTAATTTGAGGAACAGGGAACAAAAGAACAGGTCGTTATTTTCGAGAGTCACACCTCGACCGCAATGAGTTAATGTATTTTACTTGACAATCGAACAGAAAACGTTTAGTTCGTTACCACGAGTACTTTATAAAACCAGTACACTCCACATTGTGGAAACTTTTACCTTAAAACTTCAATAAAAGAAATCCCAAGTTATTTAAAACTCACTAACGAATAAAACTAATTAGGCAATTTAATCATTAAAAGTCCTTTAACGCATTTTGCAGAAACCGAAGTTAATGACAGTGTCTCACAGCTTGGAAAATCTCGCCCATTTTTATCTTTTGCTGGGTTTACTCCCCTTCTCATTAAAACAATCTTCTCTGAATGTTTAATTGCTCGAAGAATTTAAAAATATTTTAAACATTACTACGGTATTTTATCAGCAGATATTTGCCACACTAATACATACTTTAAAGTTAATCAATAAACGATGACGCAATTCGAATAAAACGGAGAAGTTTTACCGAGATCGAGAAAGAACATAGATGAATGTACATTTTCTATAAACACCTCAAACATTTAAATTGGGTGGTGGCAATTTTTATTTCCAAATGATTATTTAAACAGTCGCATCCTTTATTGTTCATTTACGCAGACTTGGAGTTTTGATAGCTGCAGAAAACTTAAGTAAAAGAAAAAAAGTTTGTATTGTTAAAATATTCCAAAAGCCTCTTCACACCCTACGCGGAGTGATATCTAGTTTAGTTTTCAGGGGGCGAAGTTGGAAGGTCACGTCTCTGAGTTTGGGTATTTAAGAATTTCCTGTATTCTTTGGTGGTTATTAAATTGTGCTTGTTTTTAGTACGTGGTGTGTGCGTGTCCAATACTGTAATAAAGATCTGTCACAAACGTTTAATTTATTTAAATGAGAACCAAGCGTTAAAAACTTGTTCGGAAACTAATCATGTCGTGCGTATTGGATACTGATATAAATAGTGGTGAGTAAACAGTATAACTACTTATTTACTAGTAGTTTTGGGAATAGTAGGCTTCGCGATCAAAAATAAACCTAAACGTCGTTTTTAATGACTTCAAGTAACATTCATGCCAAATTGGAAGAAAATCGAGCAACGTGTTTGGTTGTGACTGCGTAACAAAAACATTTAGAGACAGACAAACAGACGAAATATCGAAAGGTCGAGGTCGAAACAGGGACCTCGCTGACGCTCGGTCAACAATTTAAAAAATATTATATAAATAAACATCTCAAAAAAATATTTCTCAGATATAGAACGTGGCTTTGTAGCTTAGGTGGTAGAGCGCAGGTATTCGGAGTTCAATTTTTTTAAAAAATGTTATATATTTATATATATATAACAAGAACTTATTTCTGCTTTACGGGGTAGAGGGGTGTTTTTCGAATTCTCATGTAGCAAGTGACCATCTGAATTGTTTTAAAGGTCAACTGTGCAAAATTTTTATCAAGCTCGGAATAAAACTGTAGATTTGTATAAAAAACAGATAAACCCATAAACACTCATATATATATATATATATATATATATATATATATATATATATATATATATATATATATATATATATATATATATATATATATATATATATATATATATATATATATATATATATATATATATATATATATATATATATATATATATATAACCCTGTCAAATTTTATTTAATCTTTAAGTTTTAGACAGGAATAAAAAAATCGAGGCCTTAAACAAACAATCCCGTATTAGAAATTAATTTTTCTTTAATGATTTTCTATACATATTTTTTTAAAGTCAGGGTATTATACTTTCCTTTAACAATACTCATAAAAAAATATTAAAATATTCTAAAATCCTAGCGTTATTGATCTAGAAATGCTAGAACAATGGGTTTCCTGAGACATTTTACAGTTTTACATTGAAAAACATGAATTATGGATTTTTATCGGAAAACAAGACCTGTTTAGCATTTGACATTCCTGGTTGACATTTACATTTGGGACATATGTTTACATTATATCTTTTTTATTTTTTCCATAAATTCTATGACAAGGCGAAAAAATAAGCTTTCAAGGTAGAACTTAATGTGTTTATGACAGTTTATCGTGCATTTAAAAGTATAAATATAAGAATTTATTCCCCAAAAAATACAGAGGAACGTCAATTATCCGGCAGGCGTTTGAAAGTGGGAGTGACGGATATTCGAATACGTGAATAATTGATTAAGTAGGCTTATAATGTACACACATTTGATTAACTACGATGCGCTAGTAAAGTAAAATTTAAGTTTTATAATATTTTTTAACCAACTAAAAGAAAGTGTCTGTATGTGGATCACAAAACACCCATTTCCTCTCAGTATAAAAGGATGAACATTTATATATAAATAATCCCCCCCCCCCCTCCCCACCTCAAGATGTTCACCTAAGCACCTAAGGCCCCGTTTTTTAGATGATTTTAACAATTTTAAAAAATTTGCATACAGAAAAACGTCTTATGTCAAGCTCAAATTCCAAAAAAATTGCTAACAATGCTAAAACAAATGCTATACATATTTAAAAAGGTGTGTGCAAAATTCCAAAGCAGTAGAAGACCAAGAACATGTTTATATACAATTTATTATCTGCCTACCTAATTTTTAATTGTAACATTTGTCATTTACACAAAATAATTTTTTTGAATTTTGGTCAAGCTTAAAATGCTACGGCTTGTAAAATATGTACTTAAAACTAAACTGTTAATAGTTTTGAAGCTTTCATATGTTTCATAAACGTGTGAAAAACTTTTTCTTTTAAATTAAATTATAAATAATTTTATAACGAATTAATGAACATAAAAATTTGAATATTGTTTTAGGTTATGATGAACTTAAAATATATTTTTTTGAAAACAATTAAGACACAAATCTTCAAAAAATTTATTCATACGTTTGTAGTATATACATTGACGTTATTTAATCAATTTAAATTTTAAAAAAATAATAAAAATTAAAAATGAAGTAGTGTTTTTAAAAAAAATCTATTTAGGCTTAAAAAACGCAAAAAAAATCTTTGATTATTGTTCAGAAAGAGATGTTCTAATAATGCAAATAAAATGTATATACATTGACGTTATTTAATCAAATTAAATTTTTAAAAAATAATAAAAATTGAAGGTGAAGTAGTGTTTTAAAAAAAATTCTATTTAGGTTTAAAAAACGCAAAAAAATCTTTGATTATTGTTCAGAAAGATGTTCTAATACTGCAAAAATAATGTTTATACATTGAGGTTATTTATTTAATTTAAATTAAAAAAAAATGAACGTGAAGTAGTGTTTAAAAAAATCTATATTGGCTTAAAAGATGCAAAAAAACCAAAAAAAAATATTCTGTGATTATTGTTCAGAAAGAGATGTTCTAATAACGCAAAAATAATGTATATACATTGACATTATTTCATAAATTGTAATTTTCAAAAAATAATAAAAATTGGTGAAATAGTGTTTAAATAAAAATTTTATTTAGGCTTGAAAACGCAAAAAAAAAAATTGATTATTGTTCATAAAGAGATGTTCTAATAATGCAAACATAATGTATTTCTGAATTCATTAATACAAAAATTAGAATTTGGGCCCAAAACAGAATTTGGGCCTAGTTTTTATGCAATATAAAAGTTTTAAAAATGTATTCAATTGCTTGATATTATAGACATGTCGTATCCAGACTCAATCCCCAACACCTTCACAACACAAATAAATTCCACACAAACTAAAATACTGATATTATTTCAATCCAGTTAGTGACATGAACAAACTCCAATACAACAAAATCCAAGGTTAAAACCTTACACCCACCCCACGCCCCTTCAATTCCGATACAAAACAATCAATATTTCTTCTGAGCTCTTCGTGACAAGCAAAGTTCGCCACAAAACCTTTTTCAACAAACAAAAAAAAACCAAGAACACATGACCAATGGTAAAAACAAGCATAGAATCAATGCATGTAAGCTACCACGCTATCGATCTACCACTACGAATGGCCCCTACTGACAGCCCTGCCAATGTCATACAACTTGCAAACCAGAATTTCCGATCCTGATCGTGGTTCTCAATATATAGTACATAAGTAAGAAGAAGAAAAAAAGTTGACACGCTGATCAATGAGAAAAGCCGTGGTACAAAAATCAATACGTGAACTAAGCCCCCCCTGTAGAAAGTGTATGACGGAAAAAATATATATAACAGTGTTAGAGAAGAGGGGACCGAGAATCACGTGCTCTTTCGGCTGGGAAGTTTGTTTCAGTAAAAATAACAACTCGTGTGAGGGATTTTGGAAGATGTATTGAAAAACTACAGATGGAGAATACATAGACAAATATACAAGCCACTATAAAAATAATCATGAAACTCGATTAAGAATGTTTTTGTCTGAACTCACAAACGAAATGTTCCGGATACTTCACATAGGCATTTCTGAATTAAAATGCGAAAGTGGATAAATTTCAATTCCAATGAATAGCTTTCTTGAAAGTTATGTCTGTAGCTGTTTGTCCCTGTTATGGCATAAACATTTTGAAATAAATGGTTATTCCCAGGCCGGGGCTCGAAACCGCGACTTTTTGCAATGATGTTTTGCTTGCTAACAACCAAGCTATAAAGGCACGTTCTAGATATATCTTGGAATATTTTGTTAATGTTTCCATATTAAAAAACATAATTAACAGATTTTTTAAACAAACCGTTGATATGAAATTAGGGAAATTCTCTTTATTTTTATAAATTACTTGTTAAGATTCGTCGCGTGTAAGAGGCATAAAAGAAATCTATACTATATAAATAATATACAAATATAATAATATACAAATAATAAAATATACAAATATAATAATATACAAATAATAAAATATACAAATATAATAATATACAAATAATAAAATATACAAATATAATAATATACAAATAATAAAATATACAAATATAATAATATACAAATAATAAATTATACATATATAATAATATACAAATAATAAAATATACAAATATAATAATATACAAATAATAAAATATACAAATATAATAATATACAAATAATAAAATATACAAATAATAAAATATACAAATATAATAATATACAAATATAATAATATACAAATAATAAAATATACAAATATAATAATATACAAATAATAAAATATACAAATATAATAATATACAAATAATAAAATATACAAATATAATAATATACAAATAATAAAATAATATACAAATATAATAATATACAAATAATAAAATAATATACAGATAATATAATAATATACAAATAATAAAATAATATACAGATAATATAATAATATACAAATAATAAAATAATATACAGATAATATAATAATATACAAATAATAAAATAATATACAGATAATATAATAATATACAAATAATAAAATAATATACAGATAATATAATAATATACAAATAATAAAATAATATACAGATAATATAATAATATACAAATAATAAAATAATATACAGATAATATAATAATATACAAATAATAAAATAATATACAGATAATATAATAATATACAAATAATAAAATAATATACAGATAATATAATAATATACAGATAATATAATAATATACAAATAATAAAATAATATACAGATAATATAATAATATACAAATAATAAAATAATATACAGATAATATAATAATATACAAATAATATAATAATTAAAATTGTATCTTAACTTTTGACAGTAATCTACGAAATTTCCTTTAAAAAAACTTCCACTGCAAAATAGCCTTCTTTAATTCTTACTTCAATACCAATGCAATTTAAAGATATATTTTTACTTTTTTCATGTATATTGTATATATTAATATTCTCTAACATTTATTTTCTAATGTGGCAAGGAGTTATAATTAAATATATGTATGTTTACAAAAATCGGATAAATTCTGTTACGTTTCACAAATTAATATCCTATAAGCAAGAAAAGTTAAATAATTATCAATACCTGTAGCTGTTAAATAATTTTCCAACTGTGTCAATATGAGCTGTGCCAGCATCCAACTGTGAATCTAACAACTTTCCAACTGTGAGTTTGACATCTTTCCAACTATGTCCAATATTTGGAAAAATTGGCACAGTGGGATATTTTTAAGATTGCTTTGTTTGTGACCCTCTTTAGGGTAGAAAGTTACAGAGGCAATGCAATATTTTTTCATCATCCAACTCGCGAATTGTAGTTGTTTATAAATTAATAAATAACATATTATTTTATATTTGGTTAATTAGAAAGGAAAAAAAAATGTTAGAATTGTCGGAATTATTTTTACTTTTGAAAGAGCTTTATTATTTTTAACAACTCGAATAGGGTATTAAGTACTTTTACAAAGTATTTTTTGTCGAATACATAGGGATAGATATAAAATACTGTAAGAGGGGCAGTCCCATGTCAGTCAACATATATGAGAAAATAAATCTAAGAAAATCCATATAAATTAGTCCAATTAATTAGTAATTATTGACGATACTATTAAAATACTAATTACTGCTGATTAAGATGATGTAATTGAGATTAATACTCATTACTATAAATGAAACAATACGAATACTTTTTAACTAAAATTGTTTATTATATGATTAAATAATAAATGAGGAAGGCCAAAAAGAAATTGTCGAAAGTATTAGTAGAGTGAATGCACCATTTAATGGCCACGTACCAGAGTACCGACCATGTAGGTAAAATATTTAAAACTAAGAACATATCATTATGCTTTTAACAGTTTATTCAATCAATGTTCTCAAACACTTTTAAAAATTAGGTACATTTAATTTTACTGTCTATTGTGAGTTCAAAATTTACAGGTTTGAAACTGGTCGGATATTGGTACATTTGTGGTAACCACGACAGCTGTCCATCATCCACCACAGTGTTTTCCGTGATCCGACCAGGCCATCACGGGAGAGTGGTGACCACGAGAACGAACGTCTAACACAGCGCTACCATATACTCCGACGAGACTATCACGGGAGAGGGGTGACCACGAGAACGAACGTCTAACACAGCGCTACCATATACTCCGACGAGACTATCACGGGAGAGGGGTGACCACGAGAACGAACGTCTAACACAGCGCTACCATATACTCCGACGAGACTATCACGGGAGAGGGGTGACCACGAGAGCGATCGTCTAACACAGCGCTACCATACACTTAGATCAGACCATCACGGGAGTTTGGTTTTGTTAATTAACGTCGCACTAGAGCTGCACAGTGGGCTATTGGCGACGGTTCGGGGCCTATCTCGAAGGAAAGACCCGGGAACGATGCCTCGTATTTTTGAACCATGGTCAGATGACGAGGAAACACCTGAACTGGCACCCAACGTCTTCAATAGACGTCGAGACTTTGGTCCCCGATCAGATTTATCGTGCACCAGTCCCGTATACACGCCGTTAATTTTTGTGGATGTTCTGGACGACATTCTAGTATTTTGGTAGCGAAGTTGGAAACCCTCCGATCGCAATATCATTACTTTTTACTATTCTTTAGTCTAGTCCGAGCAAAGGCTCGAACCGGGGACCCCTTGGATTCCTAGCTGACGCCCCAACCCACTTGGCCACGGTGGCCTCGACCACGAAAGCGATTGTCTAACACAGCGATAACATATATTCCGACCAGACCACCACGGGACTGATTTAACCGAGGATTAAATTTGTTCAACGTAATGCCGTGTGGCAATTATCAAAACAGTATATATACAATATACAGTCATATCAATAGTTGTAGATAAGTTTTATCTTTATATCTTGCAAAGTGAATGCTGTTAGTAAATGTTAAATGAAATAATTTTATTTAACTTAGTAATTTCTTTGAGTTTAATATATTCATTGTTCATGATGTCTACACATTCACCCTACTAATTTAACTTTGTTTAGAACTATCAGATCTAATAAACTCTGAAAGTATATGTCCGTCTTAGGAGACGAAACAAACGTAAATATCTGTTGATATTTGACTATCACATATTTTTTTTCAAAATAACCAACATTTTAAAATTTAGAATAGCTATTATAACTTTAAATATCTTTTAAAAATACAATTAATAAGAAAATAAAAACTTTCCTTGTTTATAGGCACTTGGTATATATGTTGAAGTTGCGAGGCAAATTTCAATTCTCCAACATGCTCATGGGCGCAACTACTTTGGATATGTTCCTCAACAAAACCGATTAAGCAAAAGTACATACCCTAAAACGAATTTTACCTGTTCTATTCCCCGAGATAATTTTTCCTTCATCGTCCTGCTGTTCCCCAATGCGAGTGCAAATTAATGATCACGTTTACAAGTTAATCTATTGATTTATTAGTCCTAATTCGATACTTACGCGATGATTGTTGCATAAATCAAACGCCTACGCTTCAAAACAAGCGCGGTTTGATTTTCAATCAAGTCCAGGCGCCATTTCCCCGTTTGCATAATTACCCCAGCCGACGTCATTAAATTCTTCTAATTAATTAACCTCCAGAAGCTGTGTTATTAAACAGGGAGAGAAGAGAAACAGTAGCGCCGCCATGTTGCATTCAGTTATCTTGCATACATAATATCGCTCGGCCAAAGTGATCCTCTCGCCAACGCAGTTTCGGCTAAAAGATGCGACTGCTCTTATTATAGGTGATTTATCTATGGCAGGGATGGGCTTGCATAGCTGAGTTTTATGAAGTTGCGAGGTTTGTTTAAAAGGACAAAATAAAGGTCATTGGAACCGTCTAGTTTCAAAGCTAGACATCAAAATAGACCAACTTAACGATTCGAAATTCCCAACTCAACAGTGCTGAAAATTCCCAGTTCCAACTATTCGACATTTTTTCATGTTTTTTTTTATATATATTTTAGGTAATATTAAACAGTTCCCTCACAAGCATTTATTTGTTCACCCATATTCCAATGCAGTGTCCGTTCTGAGGTCTAGTTTAAATGTAATCTTACAAGTTGGGCAATTTCTAATCTTCCCTGGCTTTAATTTGTTAAAAATATTAATTTCCTTCAGGCAGGAATATTTTCCCAACTCGGGTTTTTAGAAGTTGAAATTGCCAACTTTCATTGTTTTCGGAGCATTGGGGGAGGGGGGGGGGAGGGGGTGTAATGGTATCAAAAAAGGTACTAATGACGATAGGGGAAAAAAGATAGGCGTGTTCATAAATTTCAAATAATAACCCCTTTGCATTAATATAACGTATGGATATTACAAGTAACTGCAGTCATGGCCCTCTGGACTATACCGAAGGTTAAACAAATGGCAGGCCATGACTGAGAACTATAATTGTAATTTGAGAAAAATAACATTACAGTTAATATAATAAAGTTAAAATAACATGATAAATAGATTTTACAGTAAAAATACAGTTATTGTCAATTAAGTAATAATAGCGATAAGTTATAATGACAATTCGGTAATAATGACAGGTAAATGGCAATGGCAATAATAAATATATAAATAATGGAGAAATGATAGTTATGTTGAGTAATAATGATTAAATATTAATGTCAGTTCATTTAAAAGTATCGATAAATAATGTTCGTTAATGGTTAAATGTCTGTGCTACATTGTTTAAGTCATTTTTTTAAGAAAGTCTAGCACTATTTTCACTCCATTGCGAATCTGCCTCTGTTCAATGAGTTTGTTTGAGTAATGTACCCTGGGTTATACACATGGACATCGATAATCGTGCAAATCATTACTACATACTAATTTGCTAACCATTGCTACATGCCACGTATTATTCAAAGCATATAGACATCGATTAAGTTCAATCGAATACTTAAACATTTGCACTCCGAAGGCGCCTCTCATGCGCCAATATAACGACCAGTTCTTTTGTTTCCCTGTTCTTTAAAATAAACGAGAACGGCAGGATATTGCGTTTAGAACATCAATCTTTTTTGCAAACTGTACTCTTACAAATATAAAACATATTAGGATTTTTTTTCCCTTTATGAGTATAATTTTTTTTTCTGAAAACAGAACGTAAAGAAGAATAACTGTTCCATAGAAAGAACACAAATCGCAAAGTGTTCGTGGAGTGCAAAGGGTTAATCATTTGCATTCGAGATGTGACTCTCAGTTACAAAATAACGACCTGTTCTTTGTTCCTTGTTCTTCAAATTGAGCGAGAAGTGCCTATTTAAGACCATAAAAAAACCAATTTATTCTTTAGCTTGTTCTTATTTAACTCTATTTAAAAGTATAACAACACTTGGGTATGATGGGGGAATTATTGGGGAAAAGAACATGAAAGGGATGTAATTGTTCCATAAAAAGAACGTAAATATCAACATGTCCCTTGAGTGCAAAGGGTTCAAAACTAAAATACATTGCAAACTCCATGCTAACTTCATAATCCATTTAAGCCTTAATGCCTTTATTCAGTCCCTTATTCATTCATTAAAAAAACCTAAAGATAATTTCGTTATTCTTCCTTTATCTCCTTCATTTTTGCCATATCCTAAAGACGCTTTCATACCACCTTCAAATCCCTTGGTAATTACAGAAACCTCATAAATCACGACACTTCTATTTTCTCACTGAATATTTCTACCCTTCGATTCTCGCCAACTCGATTTCTGGCACGTTCTTCTTTGGAAGAACCTTGTAGGTCTTCCTGCATTTGTTTGTTTGTACCTCCTGTTGATGAATCCCTTTCACAACTACACCTCTAACCACACGAACATCTCTATTGGTGACCTTTTACCATCGTTATCAGTAAATGGTCATATACTCTAGTAAATGACTTATTTATTTCCACACATATTAAAGTTTGATGTCTGTTTTAGTATTTGTTTACAATAAATGACGTCACGAATTTATTTTCAATTGTCCAATCATAGTTGATTAACGTTGAACTACATTTGCCCAATGAACTGTCACCAACAATCTAGAATCTATTTCAAGAGAAAGACCCGGAAACAGTGCTATGTAGTTTTGAACCACAGTAAAGAAACACCTGACTTAAACATCCTAATCCCCAAACTTCCACATCACTATCAATTCAAGAACATTAGAACCACAAAAGATTTAACGTTCACCAACCCGCTTTTTAGAAGCAGAGTATTCGGTTGGATGCATTGGAAAGAGCATCCCGAGTTCAGCGGCATGTCAAACTGGCTACCAGGGACCCCGATTCAAACGAAAGAGCGGAAACATGTAATGCTACATTATGTGTTCTTTAACACTTTGCCCTCCGCTGTTGCCGCTGCGGCGATATTCTAATACAAGATGGTAACTCCGTTGCCGTTGCTGCGGCGACATATAGAAATAAATTTGTACTTTTATACAAGGAGATACTTCGGGGATCTCTTCCGCTAAAAGGATTAAACGCCAAGTGTGCGAAAATGTGCCAATGTTGTTTGCACATTTCAATTATTACCATTCACAGTAAAACAAGCTTTAGTTGATTGATTGCTTCATAATCGTACAATTGCACCATTGTAAATACTATTGGAGTAGCTGGTAACTCATAGTAAATATGACTCAAATTTGCTAAAAGGTTATATTAAAAATTGCTTGGAGTGCAAAAGGTTTAAAAAAAAACTCAGAACTAGAAATCTTTATGCCAAATGTGCGAAATTGGGCCAATGTTATTTACACATCTCAATGATTGATTGCTTCATAATTACGCCATTATTGTAAATACTCTTAGAGTAGCTTGTATCTCATAGTAAATATGACTCGAAGTTGCTAGAAGGTTATATTAAAAATTGCTCGGAGTGCAAAAGGTTAAAAAAAAACTCAGAACTAGAAATCTTTATACCAAATGTGCGAAATTGGGCCAATGTTTTTTACAAATCTCAATGATTGATTGCTTCATAATTACACCATTATTGTAAATACTCTTAGAGTAGCTAGTAGCTCATAGTAAATATGACTCGAAGTTGCTAGAAGGTCATACTAAAAATTGCTCGGAGTGCAAAAGGTTAAAAAAACTCAGGTCAAGAAACCTTTATTTACAATGTGATTATTTTATTTTCAATCAATTTTGTATCCCAGCTAATAAAAACCTTGCGACATTTTTATTGCCCTTTGAACCAATTCCCTTTTACCTTTTTCTCTTCTTGCACCTACTATCTCTTGCTAATTACAAAAACCCGTAAATCATGGCAGTTTTCTTTCCTTTCTGAACATTTTCCTTTACTGGACATTTCCTTTCATCGATCCTTCCAAATGGACCTATATGTCCTCTGTCACGTCTTCACCAGAATGAACCTCGTGGACCGTTTTCCGACGTTTCTGCTCTATCTCTATCGATGACTTCTTTTTTTATACTCTGCAGCCTGACACTGATCAATTTCAATTACCATACTTGGCCGTAAATGCGCTAACATTTTTATAACTAAAATATATAATAAAATGCCTCTTTAGTTTCTTAAATGTTTCTTACATAGATGTATGTATTTTAAGATAAAAACTCGTCTTATAGAACATTGCGTTTAGAATATTAAAATACAAATACCCAGCAAAAAAAGTCAGCATGAAACCTTCGTCAAAATTGTTAAAATTTAAGGTGTTTTGAAGGTTTTATAAAGGATATTAAAACAAAAAAACTGCAGTTTTTTGGAAGTTTTTCATTTTCCTGCATAAAACCTTTAAAATATCTGCATTTTCCCTTCATGACTAAAAATTGAAGGATTTTTACAGTTTTTATGAAGGACATTGAAACAAAAACCTTTAATTTTATAGACCTTTTCCTGCATATAACCTTTAATTTCAAAATTTTGATGAAGGTTTTATGCTGACTTTTTTTGCTGGGTACAACGTTAAAATACGCAATATAAATTCATCAAATCTGGACATGTTTCGGGAGATACATCTCCCTTCATCGGCAGATAATTTGCTTTATGTTATGCTAGATGTTTGGCCCCGCGTTGTTGGGGAAAACGTTAAGGCTAAATATAAGGCGTTATATATTAAAAAGTGACCACCGTCGGGATTCGAACCCGCGACCTATTGTTACGAAATTACGAGCGCTACCGATTAAGCTACAAAGGCATGTTATAGATCTTAGGTTTCTTTATAAATATTTAATTAAGCTAGGTGTTAAAAATAGTGAAGAAACAAGGTTTTTTCGGATATTTCGAACCAATTTTACAGTACATTAAAAAAAATGTAGTGGCCCCCGTGGAGATTCGAACCAGTAGCCTAGTCTTCCGAAGTCTACCGATTAAGCTACAAAAGCATGTTTTAGTGGCTATCGGACATATTTTTAAAGATGTATCTTTATGTAATATTTCTAAAATAGTTACAGTCATTTAAAAAAAACTTAACGGAATTTTGCAAATCTGAGCTTCTGGTTCTTATATATACATTTTCAGATCTTATACGCAGAGGAATTAGGTGTATTACGATGCACAAACAGATAATTTCTTGTATTATTATAGTTTTCCATAATACTAGCTTACACTTCAAATTGTCCATAGTTATTCAAGCTATGCATCTTTTAAAGTATTGAAAGGAAATGAGGATAGTTTAGAAATGTTATTCCACGTTTTTAAAATAAAGGCTAATGTATATCTGTGAATCTTAATTTTACTCGTAACTTTATTTGAAATAATAAAAGTTATAAGCCTTAAAAACCTATTAGTGCAGCGTTTCTTAAAAGGTTTTTAAGTAACCAACATTTTAAAATTTTCGAATGATTTCGGTTCTTTTCAATTACATTCTTGTTGAAACAAATCGATTAAATACTAAATACACTTACTTATAAACAAGAAAGAGAAAAAAGTTGACTAATACCTGAAACCATAACATGGACATAAAGAGCTTATGGAGAGATCTTACAAATTTATTAGAGTTTGTGAGAGAATAACTTTTGAAACTCATGCATCTCTTGTTCTCTTTCGTTTTGAGGAAAAGAAAGGGAAAAACAACATGTCGTTATTTTGAAATAACAACGTTATATTGAAATAACGTTATATTGAAATAACGTTATATTGAAATAACGTTATATTGAAATAACGTTATATTGAAATAACGTTATATTGAAATAACGTTATATTGAAATAACAACGTTATACTGAAATAACAACGTTATATTGAAATAACAACGTAATATTGAAATAATAACGTAATATTGAAATAACAACGTTATATTGAAATAACAACGCTATATTGAAATATTAACGTTATATTGAAATAGCAACGTTAACTCAAAGGGTTAATAAAATATGTTGATACCCAAGTGATGTCATACTTTTAAATGGAGTTACATAAAGAATAATCGAAATAAAAGCGTTATTTGTGTTTAAGAACATACAGTTCCCGTTCAATTTGAAAAAACATAGAACAAAAGAACATGTTATTTTGGTTACTGATAGTCACCACTCGAATCTAAAGGGTTATAGATCTATAATTCCATTATATCCCAAAACAACCCCATTTCCCAAACAACCATAAAATTCCATGCTCTAAAAAAACGTAAAAATCACTGAATTTTTACCATACATTGTTACATCCAACTGGCCCACTGTCCTTTTGTCGCGACTTTCTTCTAATGAACACCAAGGGCCTTCCCCAAACTTTCTTCCTTTTCTATTTCTACTAATTTTGAAATAACAACGTTATATTGAAATAACGTTATACTGAAATAACAACGTTATATTGAAATAACAACGTTATATTGAAATAATAACGTTATATTGAAATAACAACGTTATATTGAAATAGCAACGTTATATTGAAATAACAACGTTATATTGAAATAACAACGTTATACTGAAACAGCAACGTTATATTGAAATAACAACGTTATATTGAAATAACAACGTTATATTGAAATACATAACAACGTTATATTGAAATAACCACGCTATATTGAAATAACAACATTAAATTGAAATAACAACGTTATATTGAAATAACAAAGTTATATTGAAATAACAACGTTAACTCAAAGGGTTAAGAAAATATGTTGATACCCAAGTGATGTCATTCTTTTAAATCGAGTTAGATAAAGAACAATCGAAATAAAACCGTTATTTGTGTTTAAGAACATACAGTTCCCGTTCAATTTCAAATAACATAGAACAAAAGAACATGTCGTTATTTTGGTGGCTGAGAGTCACCAATCGAGTCTAAAGGGTTCAATTTCAAATAACATAGAACAAAAGAACATGTCGGTATTTTGGTGGCTGAGAGTCACCAATCGAGTCTAAAGGGTTCAATCTCTATCTATAATTCCCTTATATCCCGAAACAACCCCATTTCCCAAACAACCATCAAATTCCATGCGCTACAAAAAAACGTAAAAATCACTGCATTTTTACCATACATTTTTCCAACTGGTCCACTGTCCTTTTGTCACGTCTTTCTTCTGATGAACCCCAAGGGCCTTTCCCCAAACTTTCTTCCCTTTCTATTTCTATTGCCCCAACCCTTTTCTTACCGCACCGCCCCAACCGGCCAACTTCTATTACCAGAGTTACCAGTAAGTGGGCCACCTTCGTGACATCTCTGGCACCCGCGACGTGACGCATTAGATTGTCACTTTCTGGCATCTCGATGCGATAATTGGAAAACACATCCCTGTGACGGGCATCCCTGGGGGGATTTCCCCTTCTGCCCCCTCATGTTTTTTGATGGTGTCTTTCCAAAGGGGGATTTTCGTCCCTTCCCTTTCCCGTAGATTCCCCAAATTCCTGCGGATTACGGACGGCTCCGGGTTTTTTGTTTGTTTCCAAATCGTGTGAAATTCTTGAAATGTTTTGGATGTTTTTGCTCTTTGCGGACGCGTTAATTGCCGGGGCTTGTCTGCCAGGATAATTACTGACTTTTATGTCAAAATGGGGGCGAATAAATCGGTGGGGGCTGGTTTGTTGTGTCTATTATCAAACAAGTGTAAAAGCTTTGTCTTTTAGGTAGGTATTGAAAGCTATTGCTATACAAGTTGCATTTTTTCCCCTAATAAAGAAAACATATTCCTGTGATCCTATCTTGCGTTAAACCTATCCCATATCTTGCGTTAAACCTAAAATGAATTATTATAACCACAATATTTTTAAAGCCTTTAAAATATAATTACCTAATTTTAAATGATAAATAATTTTTAAAATTCTACAGGAAAAGGCAAGATTGTTATACTTTATATATTTGTATATTAAATTAAAAATTCCTTTGGTAAGAAATATTCATACACTTGAATAAGAGCACTTTAGTTTCGAAAACAGATAACCATTTTCATAAATATTACAGGGGACGCTAAAAACGATTTACAGCCACGTACTTTCGCCTAATTCACTCTTCAAACTACTTAAAAAAATGAAATTTATATATTACTAATCCCTAAAGACAAATTAAAGTAATATGTGTGGAAATATACTGTACTAAATTTGGTGCAGTTTCTTCAAAAAGATCTGAACTTATATCGATTTAAACTTGATCCAACATGAAAAAATTCATCACTGAGAAAAATGAGTTCAAAGTTACATATTCAGATAACCTTGAAATAAAGATTCATATTGATTTGCAAAAAATAGTTCGTTGTACTTAACGTAGAAATATATATTTGGTGTCGTTAGACTTAAAATAAAATCAACTATTTTTTAAATCAATAAAATAATTTAGGATATTTTCGATGATTTGGTGTCCTATAACGTCCTTAAAGTTGCCTTCTTTGGTTTCATAAAATGCCATCAAAATAGTAGTCCAGCTAAAAGTTATGAAGTTGACATCAATAAATTAAGACATACCCGCATAAAAAGACAAGCTTTGATAAGTTGCACAGCAAAAAACCCCACATCATTTAACATTACTTGCTTCGTTAACCACAATGAAGTACACTTCTTCCGGGCAGAAAAAATAACGAATCCTATCACATTTCACATGGAATCACTTGGCGCAGTTAACACTAAGTATAAAAACGGACAGATATTTCGCGGCCGGCCATATATCATCGCACAATTAGTTATGGATAGGGACCTTTTTTGTAGTTTAACAACCATATCCAATTCTCAACACTTGCTTCGTCTCTGAAGTGAAGATCCGAACTCTTTAAGATCTTTTTTTTTTAATTAATAGCGCGCGAGGCGGACTGGAAGTAAGGTCATTATATTTCGGCTCGTAAATAGCTCAAGCTCATGTTCCATTCCAACCATCTTCAAAGTCTCCGAATGTCACAATTTCGGTCTTAATTAGAGATTGAAAGGTACTGCGGGGTTGTGTTACGGTTAACAATCCCTCAAAGGACTTTTTCATTCAATGGCAGAGGTCAGATGTTAACAATAATTGCCGAATAACAGATCCCTACAATGGGATTCCAATCTCGATGTCTCGGCAGAATTGGACTACGAAATTTAAGGGCAATTAAGTCGAGAAGAATGGATACAGAAGTTGGATTTATACAGATTCTATTGAACGGCGAAACATTTTAGGGAATATAATACATGTAAGGTATAATTACGGATAATAATAAGGTAATAAAGTTAATAGTGCATGTGTATAGAAATGCGTTTTATAAGGTTTTCATAGTTAACTGGAGAGCGGAAATAATTTGACAATTATAAGGTCATTTCGTGTCAGTTCAGGTTCATTAACTATTTTCACTCGACGAATGAGTTTGATATTTAAAATCTTTTTATGGAAAAGTTAAATCCCGTTCTTTTTAAAGAGTTATTCTTCAGCGTGTTTTTTTTTACGTTTAGAGTGGATAATTTAAAAAATATAAAAAAAAGTTATGCGTGACGCTGAATATTAATCTCAGTATATCAAACATATATTTAATGCTTTATGACATTTGTCAAATGTTAAAAAAAAGGGTTTGTGAAGAATTTCAATCTTAAGAAAGTTTTAGTTCATCGACATATACTTAGTTATTCTAGATGACAATTTTTTTTTCTATTAAAGTGTGTGAGATAATAAAATTTTAAACTGACGGATATGTTGTTCTCTTTCATTTTGAAGAACAAAGAAAAAAAAATAACACAAATTTTGGTGACTTAATGGCAACACTAGAGTATAGAATATGTTGATGTTCAAGTGATGTCATACTTATAAATGGAGGTATATAAATATCACTGATCTCTAACTGTAAATTCTGGATAGGGAAAGGCATTTTGTTGACTTGAAGCCGATGTAGAAGCAGCCATGATGTGTCCCACTTTTTTTGCTACCACAATATTTCGTATATTTTTCATGTTAAAATAAGACGACGTGTATTGCGTTTGGCTGAGTTTTTTTTTCTATTTTCTCTTTAAACCCATTTTAAACGCATCTGCTATTAAAATAGGAAGTCATTTGCAAGTCAAAGTAGATAAAAAAGTAAGCGCAAAAACTATTTGTTTGGTAATATAAAAATTTATTCTATAAGAAGAAAATATAATATTTATATACATTTAATATTTCTACAATGCTATGGTAATAAAAAAACACCTCTAAATCACTTTAAAAAATATTGGGGCACAGCATGGCTGCTTTCAATTGGCTTCAACGCGCCCATAGAGAAACGAGGTTTGAGCCTTCAAGCAGTTACAGTTAGAGTTAAGTGATAAATATCAAGCTAATGGAAGAAAGTTTCAAATATATGCATTTCTCGTTTAATTTGAAGAACAGAGAACATTTGAAGAACAAAAGAACAGGTTGTTATTTTGGTGAATGAATGTCGCTACACGAGCCCAAAGTGTTATATTACAAAATAGAGCTGTGTTTATTTTTTTATATTGGTAATTAACTTAAAATAATATCATTGCCCAATCATAAGATACATTTTTTTAATACAATTTATAAATTGAAAATGTTTGCAAAGAAAATTTTAAATAACTCAGTGTATGCGTTAAAAATCTATGCAGCAATTTTTAATTGTGAAAAATTACTTTAATTTTTATTCAGTTTTTAATTGTAAGCTAATGAAATTCAACTAAATCTTTATTAATTCAACAATTCTATGATCGTTAACTTTCCGCTAATATACTCATCGTATAATCACCATTTATTTAAGTTCAGTCACTTTTTAATTCAACTTCTGTATAGAACTGTGCATCACATTTTTGTTACTCCCTCCCTTTATATGCAACTTTTGTCACACTTTCTACAACGTTCGTTCCTTGTTGACAAAATCAATTTATCTTCAATTACTTTTCCTTCTTAGCAAAAAAAATGTCAGTATAAAACGTTTATCAAAATTGTGAAATTGGAGGTTTTATGAAGGAAAACTGCAATTTTTGTGACGATCTAAATTAATGATTTTCATTTCCCATTCCTTCATAAAAACTGAAAAAAAACCTGCAAACAAACCTTCAAATGCATGCAATTATTAAAAGGAAAAAGCAGATTTATTTTAATCAGGAAAATGTAGTGGTAGCTCTTTGTCGATTCGACAAAGACTTAGTGTTTGTCTAAAACTTGTCTGTGTTTGCTAAATGACGAATCGCTACCTTTCGTTAAGGGTTTTAAGCAGGAAAATTAAAAACTTTTTTTGTTTCAAATTATTTTATAAAATAAAAAAAACCCTTCAATTTCACAATTTTTATGAAGGTTTTATGCTGACTTTTTTACTGGGTAGTTACTATTTACTAATTAATTGAATTTTATCACTATATATTCATCCCTATTTATCAAACTTCCCCCCCTACATACTGACTTATTTCTCTAACTTCGCAATCACATTCTCCTGTTTACAGAAATATCTATTCACCTTCCAGATATCTAACTCTATCACTGTCTCCATATCCAAAACTTCAAACCTGAGCAACATCGCATCAGCGCAAACCTCGGCACCAAATAGTAACCTTGTTCCGCAGAATTTCAAAGAATATTCCGGAAAGATAATAACATTCGCCCCTTCCCAACCTTATTACGACCACCTTTTGCCCTTTTCCTGAAATGAGATAAATTCCGAAACTACACCAAGGCTTTGAAATCGGCAGCGAGAAGCAGCTTACCAACTCCGGTTCCCTTTTATCTTTCGGAATGAGAGTTGCTAAATCTATTTAGGACTGGGAATTGCCAATTTGATATACAGAAGGAAGCGTAAACACAGACACAGTTGGATAGGATAGTCAAAGAGAAGACTTTTTAACTGTGTTTTCATCCCCTATTCAATCTTGTTACAGGAAGAAAGATCTAGCTTTTGAAAGCAAGGAAATAGATTACTGGGCAAAGAAAATGATACGCCTAGTGGATTTGGCGAATATGTTTGTGAAGATATGCGGAGTTGGATTGGCTTTTTTACAAAGTAATTGAAACTTTAGGCGAGTTAATGTATGGTGAAGTAATAAAATTTAAAAGTATTTAACGTAACTCCAAATCACGGACTCATAAACCTTAGCGAGAGCTGCGGGGTGACGAAACGAAGCTGTATTCGGATCACTTCCTGTGATTAAATAATTCAACATTTAGAAGTGAATCATTTGAAATTCGTCGCAAATCTGATTTCGCTAGGGCTGATGAATCCGTGGTTTGGAGTTACGTGGTTTGAGAATTAACCCGATGATATATTGGAAAATAGTTATTATAGCTTAGGTTTACTAAATAACGCTGTCAATAACCGCACAATTATTTCTGTGAATATATTTTTAAATTTCCCTTTAAAAAGAAAGGATGGCATGAAGATTAATTTTACAAATCTCATACGCACCTTAAATATGTAAGAAAGAAATTACAACTTGTAGCCTAATTGTGTTATCGACTTTTTCCGCTAGCCAAAAAAGGGGTAACGTTACATATATTCAATGCAAAATAAATCCATATGTAAAATAAATCCATATATAAAATAAATCCATATGTGAAATAAATCCATGTAAAATAAATCCATATGTAAAATAAATCCATATATAAAATAAATCCATATGTGAAATAAATCCATGTAAAATAAATTCATATGTAAAATAAATCCATATATAAAATAAATCCATATGTGAAATAAATCCATGTAAAATAAATCCATATGTAAAATAAATCCATATGTGAAATAAATCCATGTAAAATAAATCCATGTAAAATAAATCCATATGTAAAATAAATCCATATATAAAATAAATCCATATGTGAAATAAATCCATGTAAAATAAATCCATATGTAAAATAAATCCATATATAAAATAAATCCATATGTGAAATAAATCCATGTAAAATAAATCCATATGTAAAATAAATCCATATATAAAATAAATCCATATGTGAAATAAATCCATGTAAAATAAATCCATATGTAAAATAAATCCATATATAAAATAAATCCATATGTGAAATAAATCCATGTAAAATAAATCCATATGTAAAATAAACCATATGTAAAATAAATCCATATGTAAAATAAATCCATATGTAAAATAAATCCATATGTAAAATAAATCCATATGTAAAATAAATCCATATGTAAAATAAATCCATGTAAAGTAAAAGCCTTTAAGGTTAGATCTCAAGAGTTCTTGAGTTTATTTGTTGTAGAATGTATGACTTTAGGTAAAAAAAATTAACAATATTTTAAAATGTGTTTAAATTAAATATGCAGACTGGTTTCCAGAAGTAGTTGACCACTTACTGATTGTATTATGTTTAGCTTTATTTAACTAGCCGAATTTTATTTAATACAATTTGGAAGGAAGGATTTTATTTTCAAACATTAACTATCCTTGAATGATATATTTTGATATTAGATAGGAATAAAAAATTATCCTAATTAAATTAAAAACAAATGGTTAATTCTAAAAGAAGCTGCAATGTTAGAATTTGCTTCCTGAAGCATCACTTATTAAATTAGCGGAAAGTGTTCCACTTTGACAAAACTACGATGTATCCGTCTCGTCGAGCTCATGGCTTAAAGCCAACTAAGTGAAACTTTGTAAATTAGAGCTATATTTGTTTTTGTAAAGTAATAACGTTACATTTATACATCAAAGAGTATTTGATTACTGTATAAGGTTTTTATAAACTTCGTTTTTATAATGCAGATAGTAACATAATTCAAGCAGTCAAAAAGCAGTAACAAATACTTATATTGGTAATATACCATTTCTAGAACATTTCTAAAATAATCGGATTTATTTGTTTTCAAATGATACTAAACAATTTGTAACTATAGTTTTTTTTTTGGGGGGAGGGGGGGGGGGGAAGGAAAGGCAAGGCATAGATGTAATCTCATGACTATACAAACAAATTTAGTTTATGTATAAGATTAATACATATTAGCCTATAATAATAGTTAAAAGCTACTTAATTAATAATATAATTTATTTTTTACAATGTGGAAGTTGGTGAAACGATGTAATTGGAAATTTCATCTTTGTTATTTGAAATTAAATACACATGTTTTCATTAAATTTAAAAGCTATTTGATCTAAATTGGGAAACAGTTAAGTTATATTATTAATTTTTAAAAAAAATTATAAATCTATTGAAAAACATATAGATATTAATAGCTTAATTACATTTATTATTCGAATTACGTATATATTTTATATTTAAATATTTTGTTACTATAAATGGAAAATGGTGGTCCGCGTAATGTCTAATTTTTAACTTGGTGGTTCGCGCAATGTCTAATTTTTAACTTGGTGGTTCGCGTAATGTCTAATTTTTAACTTGGTGGTCCGCGTAATGTCTTAATTTTTAACTTGGTGGTTCGCGCAATGTCTAATTTTTAACTTGGTGATCGGTAGCCTAAAAGTTGGAAACCGCTGATAATAAAATATAATGATAAAACCCACAGTGCTTATTAAAGCAGCTTTATAGTTACAATGTTGACAAGCCAATTCCAATTTAAACAAAATAAAGGCAATAACAAAACTGTAAATTTAATCTCACAATAACCGTTATAACACTTAATAGCATTTAAATATATATCGCCATATAATCTGAAATAACACTAATTACAAAGTAATAAAATAACCATCACTCGTGTCCCGTTATATTATCAGCACATTAAAAACAACGCGCAAGCAGCGAGGGCAAACTTTTTTACAGGGTACTCAAGCCAAAATAAACGTAGCGGATAAATAAAATCCCCATTTCAAGCGATGCAAATTTATATTTGCTCAATGCTGTTCACATTCCGGATGCTACTTTATGGCTTTTAAAAGGGATCGGTACGAAACAGGAATGATTCATTAAATGCGGATAAGCATTTCAACTCGAGTACGCTCTCTCGAAAACCAGAAATAATTATTTATCTCTCTAATTAGGCGAGATTCTACGCAGCCGAGTGATTTTTTTAGTGCGTTGCCGACGCCAACCCTAAAAAACCACAGAAAAATAGCTGCAAAAGTATTTGATTTATTATTTTCTCTAGCATGGCACAAGTCGTCCATGCATCAAGTGGTTGATATTTCGAGTATTTATAACCAGTAGTAAATTACTAGATAATAAGGTCCAAAGAGAAACTCCGAAATTGGAACTTGTCGCATCGTAAACTTTCAATAGCGCAACCGTATTAATTTCATACAAGATGTAGAAAATAATTCAAAGAATAAATCTCTTTCAGAGTTTTTAAGCTTCCGTTTTTTTTAAAAAACGAGTAATTCTGCTAGCGAAAGAATAAAGTAAAAGTAAGAGTGGCAGTTAATGTGTCATTCAAATTTGAAACATAGAACTGGCAATACCCTTGTAAAAAATAATATATATGTAAGGTTTTATTGTAGTTTTAACTTCAGAGACAAAATATCTGGAATTTGAAGCCCTTATTTCCAAGAAGTCATGCCCATACATTACAAATGATTAATGGATTTGAATTACATGAAGATGTTTCAGCCAACTTTATGAAAACTATTGTAATACTAAAGTCGAGCCTTTCCAATGAAAGCTTTGTGACATCAACTAAATCTATGCTACGCTAAGGCTTTACAAAAAACTTTGTATTGTCACGTTAAAAATATAATTGATATGCTATAATGAACTTTCTATTAAAAAAAATAATTTTAGCATAATATCATGATATTACTAGTAACTTTCTATACCATCTATAGCCGATTTCTATCAGTGGCAACGAATATTAAACAGTTTCCCAATATCTGTACCATAAGGCTACCACTAGCAACAATTTTATTGCAACTTTTAATCAAGTGAGCAACTAAAAAATCCCACTGCAACTGTTTTTGATTATTTAATTGCATCCAACTTAAGGCTGCCAGGTCTCAGATTTCGCAATCGCCAAAGTGAAGGTGAAAAATCGCCAAACTTGTATTACCGCAACCCATACAAAATTGCCAAATTGTCGATTATTTGCCAAAGTTGTTAGCGCGGTAGCTAGCAAAACGATATTTCATCCAATTAAGCCAAGCTTTATCAACCTTTGCAACAACTAAAAATAATATTAAATCCGTATTATATCTATATCCATTGCTTTTCACTGTAAATTAAAGGTAAGCTATTACGACATGTTTACACAATCTGTTAGTAATTATAATATATTTAAAATTAGATTATTGCTAATCAACTCTGGCGCACAAAGTTTTCATCTCACGGTTTAATAGGTTTAACTAACATTTAAAACTACAATAAATAACTATTTCAATAACTATATTCAATGGATACGAGCATTCAAATAGTTTCTGTATGTTTGCATTATTACAATAACCCCGATAACTTGATTGTTTTAAACAAAATTGCACATTAATATTTTCTTATTGCTTTCACTTTTGGATTATGACTTTCTTTCAGCTACTTAATTCACAATGTATCTGAGCCATTAAACGAAAAATCTTTTATTAAAGAAATAAATGACTCACATATTCCAATCCATATATAGTAAAAGCTTTACTAAAGACCACGTTATCCCACGAAGTAATAAAGTAAATTGCCCCTTTTAATAATAGTTACCGCTCCTAAGTCAACGCACTGCCGTTTAGACTTTATTAAAAAAGCCGATATAGCCCCTCCTATAAAGAGAACCGAAACACTAAACATCTTAAAAACATAAAATAAATTCTCATTTATCATTTCAGAAACTTATTAAGCTCGGGTTCCGAAAACTAATAAAATCCCACCATTTCCATATTCAAGAAATGAAACAACCCAGCCTTAGTTTATAAATTAAAATAAAAATCATAAAAGAACGAGAAATAAATTTTCTGTCTGTCCCCAACTAAAAACCTCTCCCCCCATTTGCATCTTAACCAAGAACATACATCACCGCAGCCTTTCAGAGGGACAGGAAAAACGACAGCGAACAAATCCAGATTTGCAGAAAATAAAAGATGCCGTCGAACAATAAAAACGAAAACAATACTTTAAAAATCCGAGCAAAGTTAGTTGACAGTTTAAATGATAAATAGAATCGCGTTTGAGTATGGAAAAGTGGCATCCTGAAGTTATTATCGGCCGAGACAATCATACTAGACGGGTAGAACAGACTAGACGAGTGAGTATGAAAGAGACACCAGAAATATGCAAAGGCTATTCAGTTTTCTACACGTATATTTACGTGTCAGTTAATTCGCATTGTTAAACCTTCGCGGACGTATCATAAATAAAAGATATATCTTCTGAAAATTCTATTCAACATAGTCGTTTCTATATGCGGGTTTTTATTTTTTGTCGCGTCGGGAACATATCAGAGCGGCTGGATAAGCTTACAGAAATACTCTTCTTTCGGATTACATTACTATTGAGGGTATGTTTATACACTGTAGGATAATATTGTGTTTTATTGAATGGCTACATAAAGGAATTTTATATATATCTGTATTTGGAGTTATTCCGAAAATGGAACGGGTTTGTTGTTGTTATGGAGTGCATGTATAATGTTTGTACTATATTTTATTTATGATAAACGTAATTTTTTTTTTATTTATGCAAATATTTTTGTATATTAACCTTTAGAATTTGGGTGTTTGATTTTAACATAGAATTCTGGTTGAAATATCAGCCATACAGCTTGTAAAGGTTAAGATAGTGGATGGCACTGCATTAACATATCAGTGACTGGATAAGCTTACAGAAATACTCTTCTTTCGGATTACATTACTATTGAGGGTATGTTTATACACTGTAGGAAAATATTGTGTTTTCTTGAATGGCTACATAAAGGAATTGTATATATCTGTATTTGGAGTTATTCCGAAAATGGAACGGGTTTGTTGTTGTTATGGAGCGCATGTATAATGTTTGTACTATATTTTATTTTCGATAAACGTAATTTTTTTTTTATTTATGCAAATATTTTTGTATCTTAACCTTTAGAAGGCGGGTGTTTGATTTTAACATAGGATTCTGGTTGAAATGTCGGCCATACAGCTTGTAAAGGTTAAGATAGTGGATGGCACTGCGTTAACATATCAGAGTGACTGGATAAGCTTACAGAAATAACCTTCTTTCGGATTACATTGAGGGTATGTTTATACACTGTAGGATAATATTGTGTTTTATTGAATGGCTACACAAAGAAATTTTATATATCTGTATTTGGAGTTACCCCGAAAATGGAACGGGTTTGTTGTTGTTATGGAGCGCATGAATAATGTTTGTACTATATTTTATTTATGATAAACGTAATTTTTTTTTATTTATGCAAATATTTTTTGTATATTAACCTTTAGAAGGTGGGTGTTTGATTTAACATGGTATTCTGGTTGAAATATCAGCTTGTAAAGGTTAAGATAGTGGATGACACTGCATTAACATATCAGAGTGACTGGATAAGATTACAGAAATACTCTTCTTTCGGATTACATTACTATTGAGGGTATGTTTATACACTGTAGGATAATATTGTGTTTTATTGAATGGCAACATAAAGGAATTTTATATATCTGTATTTGGAGTTATTCCGAAAATGGAACGGGTTTGTTGTTGTTATGGAGCGCATGAATAATGTTTGTACTATATTTTATTTTCTATAAACGTAATTTTTTTTTATTTATGCAAATATTTTTTGATATATTAACCCTTAGAAGGTGGGTGTTTGCTTTTAACATGGGATTCTGGTTGAAATATCGGTCACACAGCTTGTAAAGGTTAAGATAGTGGATGACACTGCGTTAACAAATCGGAGCGACTGGATAAGCTTACAGAAATACCCTTCTTTCGGATTACATTACTATTGAGGGTGTGTTTATACAATGTAGGATAATATTGTGTTTTATTGAATGGCTACATAAAGGAATTTTATATATCTGTATTTGGAGTTATTCCGAAAATGGAACGGTTTTGTTGTTGTTATGGAGCGCATGTATAATGTCTGTACTATATTTTATTTATGATAAACGTAATGTTTTTTTATTTATACAGATATTTTTGTATATTAACCTTTAGAAGGTGGGTGTTTGATTTAACATGGGATTCTGGTTGAAATATCGGCCAAACAGCTTGTAAAGGTTAAGATAGTGGATGACACTGCATTAACATATCAGAGTGACTGGATAAGTTTACAGAAATACCCTTCTTTCGGATTACATTGAGGGTATGTTTATACACTGTAGGATAATATTGTGTTTTATTGGATGGCTACACAATTATTTTTTATATATATGTATTTGGAGTTACCCCGAAAATGGAATTGATTTGTTGTTGTTATGGAGCACATGAATAATGTTTGTACTATATTTTATTTTCGATGAAGGTAATTTTTTTTTATTTATGCAAATATTTTTTGTATATTAACCTTTAGAAGGTGGGTGTTTGATTTTAACATGGGATTCTGGTTGAAATATCGGCCATACAGCTTGTAAAGGTTAAGATAGTGGATGGCACTGCGTTAACAAATCGGAGCGACTGGATAAGCTTACAGAAATACCCTTCTTTCGGATTACATTACTATTGAGGGTATGTTTATACACTGCAGGATAATATTGTGTTTAATTGAATGGCTACATAAAGTAATTTTACATATGTGTATTCTTGTTGTTATGGAGCACATGTATAATGTTTGTACTATATTTTATTTTCGATAAACGAAAAAAAAAAATGTAAATATTTTTTGTTAGATCAACCTATAAAATGCCGGTGTTTGATTTTAACTTGGGATTCTGGTTGAAATATCGGCCACGCAGCTTGGAAAGGCTAAGATAATGGATGGCACTGCGTAATCAAACATTTCATAAACCTCTTATTTTGAATTATTAACATTGGCTAGTTTGTCATAATGTACTCTTGCAATAAAATTACAATCTAATTCAATTAATTTCCGTACTGAATGCGAAGTTTTTATTTGCTAGCTAATTTATTGCATTGCATTTTTAAGGATTTGAATGTCAAACACTTTGCAAAACATTAAATCTTGTATTCGGAAAATTTAAAACCTCATTTTATTATATTATTAAAATTACATTAGTTTTTTTAATTTCATATTCGTTTTTTATATAAGTATAAAGTGAACGTTGATTCATAGTTAAGACTTCTATCTTAAAACTAGCTTTCCATAAAAAAAACCTAAAAATTGATATTGATATTTTTAAAACTATTTTCAATTGTACCTACTGTTCGATCACATTCATTTTAAAATTTGATAAAGAGACAAGTTATTTAAATAGAAAATATCAAAAATGCAGATAAGGTAAAAAATAAACGGCATTTCACTAACAATAAATTGTACTTACCTTGCTTGACTCATTAAATTGATATTCTCTGAAATAGTTTAATTTTTTAGTCATCTTCTACAAAAAATATCGCCAAAGTTACCTGCCCGATTCAGATCACTAATCGAACGAGAATACTTTAGCTATATTCCTTCTTCTATTATAAAACTTTCAATTAAAAAGCTTAATTTTTTTATATTTACTTCTAGCAAAATAATTTTAATGTCGATATAATTTTGATTTTATTTCTATTTTCTGTAATTAATTAAATTTTACTCTGTAAATCTGCATGCATTTTCAACCTAATACTTTACCTATAATTTTAGACTTCAGTTCTTTTTAGTCATTTCCTATTACTAATTTTTTTTAAATATCTTATCCTTATGATTAAAAATAATCAAGTTTATATTTAATTTAAAAATTTATTCTTACACGATATCGTCGGTTTAGAATGAAAACCAGCTGTATTTAAACTATAGATTTCGCATCCGAATCGGAAGTTGCTTTGAAACGAAATCCAAGCAATTCATGTGGAATAAACAAGAATTGATCCGAATATATGACCCTGGAATTCGTCGCCAAGCAGCTTCTGTTTCGAATACTAAATCTGTGGTTTAAAAATAGCTAGCTGGTTTTAATTCTAAGCCGACGGTATAATCCTTGAAGACATTAAACTATTTTATTCCTAAAAAATAAATATCAATTGAGCAAATGTGCAATTTCAAACAAACATATATAACGAATAACCTTTTGAAATCTTGTTATTTTAAATTCAATTTACATCCACCACAGTGAGCCTAACTAGCTAATATTTTTTTTATTTAAAAAATATTCTAGTAAAATAAGTATAAATACTTCAAACTTCAGAAACCAAATGCGCATTTTGATTTGAGTTTGTTTTTGTAAAAGTTAAAAATCAATTTAGACAAATAAAACTCCTTCCATAGGTTTAATTAAATACAATTACCACATTGCTAATGAAGGCGACAAATAAAGATGTGTGGTCGTTGTACTGTAAATCGAATGCATATTAACCAACTTCAAAGAGTGTTTCAATTTTGTATTTGTTTTTCAGTAATCTAACTAAATAAAGTCACCCATGTGCATACAAACGGATATAAATACATTTAAACAAATAATGACTTGAACAGTTCCAACAAACAATTCTTTTAAATTTAAATTAATTTCCTAGTAGAGTCCTGCTCAATATTTGCGCAAGCTGGATCGTATCTTCTTATGTAATGTACTCACATTACATGTATTTGCAATGGGCTTGATTAGACATGAAAGGTTGCGTAACTTATGCCGATGAGCGTTTACATTTCTGTTTAGAGAAAAGACTGATGTTAGTTTTCTTTTGATAGTTTCATTTCATTATAAATATTTGTCTCAAATTGCGTTAAATAGAGGACGCGTAAGATAATTGAAAAGTATTTATTCTTGTTTAACACTGCAGAGCCTGAAAGACACAATCCAAGGCGAATCAAATTGGAGGTGGGACGAAACTAAAAAAAAAAAAAAAATAAGAATTGGGGGTCGTCATCTCAAACGCCAAGAATCGCGATTCGATCCGCTTTTTTTTATTAAACCTTTTAAGTACCATATAAAAATATTAACATATTGCACAACAAAAAGCTTTTGCCTAATTTTCATAAATCTTTTCACTCGAAGTTAAAATTTAAAGAAAATAAACCAACAACCACTCATCTGGTCGAATCATATCATGGATTGTTAGTTCTTTCGAACCCTTCAGGCGGCATAATGATTGGCTGATTGACTAATATCAAGTGATGTCATTCCAGTAAGAATCTTTTCAATTCGTCTCGCCTCTAATTCGATTCACCTTGCATTTAGGAGCGCGAGCGCTGCAGGGTTAATGCCTAACCCTTTCAGTCTTAGCGACGTCAACTGGAATCATAATGAATTGAAGCAGTGAAAGTAATAGTTGTGAAAGTCAAAGTCCGACTAGCACCACTTTTCTGCCAGTAACCAAGAAGTGAATTATTGACACAACTGGACAAAAAATGGTGTAAGTTTGACATTTACTTACACTATATTACTTTCATCCCCTCAATTGTAAAAAAATAAATTTTGGACTTACAGGGTTAGAACATACCAATTCCAAAATGTCTGTTGTCTACTTTGGAGAACAAGTCCATCACATTTTTTTCGTATTACATTTTATTTCTACATCTGGAATTAAGCAACGTATGTTGTTTAATGTGTAAAGTAACATAATTACTTTAATTACAGGCGTAGAAATAAAATGTAATACGAAAAAAATGTGATTTAAAAATGTGATGGGCTTGTTCTCCAAAGTGGACATGAGACGTTTTGGAGTTGGACGACTCATATGAAAAGTGACACATACAAATCCTGAGAATTCAATACTATTGATAAGGTGAATTATTGTTATTGTATGGCTGTTCGTTTCATGTATCGCAACATTCCTACAAATCAGACCTAAACTGTAAATTCTATCAAGTTATATTTCGTACATAACGTCAATGAAACTGACATATGCTGCAAATATTTAGTTAAATTTCATGTATCGTATGGAGCATAAACAATAATTCAAACTGAAATTGCCGTTCGTAGCTAGTTTAGTTTTATGTATCGAAAATGAATTTTAGAATAAGTAAATTTGTATTATCGATATTTTTCCGATATAATAAATATAAAGTCCTACCTTGATCATCTATAGAAAAGATTCCGATTCCATCTCCATCACGTATAGAATAGGTGATTGTGGAATCTATCCCAGGCGGATCTGTATCAACAGCTGTAATCTGCATTACAGTGGTGCCTTCAGGCTTATTCTCTCGCACCGACCCCGAAGCCACTATGTCCTGGAATTTTGGAGCCTGCAGATTTTCATTGACGTCCTCGACTTCCACCAACAAGTACGCTACAGAAGTCAGTGGCGGATCGCCCTGATCGCGAGCCACAATAGTCACATTGTACAACTGTTTCTGTTCAAAGTCCAGACCACGGGCCAGTCGCACAACACCTGTCATCGGGTCGACTGAAAAAGTTCCACTTTCCAACATCTCATAAGCCACGTGACCACCATCACCCTGATCAGGGTCCCTAGCGGACATGACCATAACCACGGACCCAAGAGGAAGATCTTCCCGAACCTTCACCCAGAACTGGGTAAGACCAAACTGGGGAGCGTTGTCATTGATGTCTTCCAGGCGAATGTAGACCACAGTTGAGGACATCAAGGGTTGATCCAGAGATGCATCTTTGGCCCAAATTCTCAGTGCGTAGTTCTCAGTTACTTCTCTGTCCAGAGCTCCAACGACTGTGAGCAGTCCAGTGTTCTTGTCGACATGGAACTTGTTCCAAGCAGGGCCTTCAAGGGAGAAAGATATTCTAGAGTTTTCACCTTCGTCGATATCAGTTGCTCTGAGACGGATCACACTTGTTCCATTGTCTATGTTCTCGGGGATGACGAAATGGTACGACGATTTTTCAAAAGTTGGCGTGTTATCGTTGATGTCTCTCACATTCACAACGACTTGCGTCGAGACCGACTTTTGGGGCTTTCCCAAGTCGAAAGCGGTGACATTCAAGACGTATTTCGAGCTACGCTCACGGTCGAGTTCAGAGTCCACTACAAGACGTCCAGAGTATAAATCCACTTTGAAGCAGTCATCGCCTTCGCTGTTGTAATTGATGACGTAAACAAGTAATCCGGAGTAACCGTGGTCTCTGTCTCTGGCTCTCATAGGAAGGGCCTGTAAAGATGAATTGGAATATAATGCAAATGTGTGTCGATCAATTAGATTCTCAGCAAAAATGTCAGCATGAAAACTTCATCAAACTTGTAAAATCGAAAAAAAAAATTGTAGTTTTTTTAAGGGACATAGAAACAAAAATAAACTGCAGTGTTTTTTAATTTATTAATTTTACTGCATAATTTTTTTTAAAAATCTGCACTTTCCTTTCAATATTAATTGACATTTTTGCAGAATGTTGATGTTTTTTTACAGGTTTATGAAGGTTATTGGAAAAAAACACATTTAATTTAATAGAACATTAAAAAAAATGTTACATTTTAGACAAATTTGGCGAAGTGTTTATGATGACTTTTTTGATAACTTGTTTAGGTGAAATTTACGATGTAAATTGCATAGGGAATTTGACAAGTTTCCAATAAATGTTGAATATTCTAGGCTATTCAAGCAGTACAGTAACTGCATTAATAAAATGCTTCTATTTAAAAGATCATTGTCATATATCATGAAAGTCTTTTCATTAGAAAGAAGTTGTGAATAATTCAGATTTTAAACTATTAATCTTTTAATCAATTTAAAGAAAAAAAATAATAAAATCAACGCAAAGAAATTACTCAATCAATTTTGTGTTCAAGAATTTAAATATAATGTTAATAAAATTCAACTGTCTAAAACTAATTAGTTGATAATTATTGTGCAAAATAATATTTTAAATAGTTGTGACATTTTAAAAATAAAAAAAATCGCTCCAAAGCTTTTAGATTTATTTACATGCATAAAGTTAAATTTTGTGACAAAATATAGTTTCATATAAGCTTCTTATAGCATTAAAAGAAATAAGAAATTAAAATATAATCATCAGTGTATTTTTTAAGTACACGTACAAGACTTCATTACATTATTGTAACAAAGAATTTTTTTATCCGCAAACACGGATTTATTTTATAAAGTGAGAAACATTTTTTCCATGTCAATCGTCAAAGTGGGCGAAAATTCTCGCCAAATCTGCTAAGGAAGTTCTTGAAAAATGTTCGTGCTAATAAGGAAGATCAGATTTTTCTTGAGTTACGGCAGTTTACTTTGTTTGCACTGAGTTTCAAGTTTGCAAAAAAGAAGAAAAAAAAACCTGCGACCAGCTTAATCATTAACGAATCTTTTTTCTACTAAGTTTTTTCTGTCGGGAGTTCTTGTTAAGCTTGCAAGTTAAAAAACTTAATATTTTTTTGCAATATTTAACTTGTCATTATCTGGTTGTGTGACTTCTTTTACAAACTGTCTTCTTATGTGACTAAGACACCTCCAATGTAAAACAAGAAAACTTCCGAGTTAAAAAAAAAATACTCGCAAAAACAGAAAAAACTTACGCAGTTTTTTATATTGACTTCAGGTACAAGAACAGATATTTCAATTTGATTTTAGTTCGAAAGAATCGAATTAGTTTTTCTGAGAATGTCTGTGTGAAAAAAATTAATTAAAATCTTAAAATAATCGCTTCAATAATATAAATTATTAAACTCTTTATTATAGTTAAATATTAAGCAGTAAACGTATATGGAATTCTTTATATATTAATTTTAAGTACAGTAGAACTCCAATTATCCGAACTCTAGTTATCCGGATCAAAAAAGTCGAATTGCTAATTATCCGAATCCGTATCGCTTTGAGGGGAAAAAAAAGGAATCAGCAAATCCACATTTTAAATGTTTCTTATCGGTAAATGATAGTTTTTAGTAGTCACTAAATTACATTACATACTGAAGCAAAATTCGTTTTTCATACTAAGAAATAACTTTTTTTTTGTGAATTATTCAATTATCCGGATATTCGATTATCCGGATGAGATCTGGTCCAAATTGAACCGGATAATTGGAGTTCTTCTGTAATTTACTTCGACGATTATTTCTGCGACATTCTTAATTGAGAATGGTGACAGTTCGTTTTAGCTTTAAAAAATGGTAAAAAAAGACGTTTCCGTAACTAGTTCTTTAACGTTCTTTCAAAAACGTTCATTATTTCCATTTTTGTACCGTTGAAAACCTCAAAGTGATCCGTTATCGGTAGAGAGCTGTTGCCTTTGTTGTTTTGAATGAATATAATAGTTTAGTTGATAGAAAATTGGGAGAAGAATTCAGTTATTTATATTCTAATTGTTAACAAATTTGGACAAAACCCGTTTTGAATGTTTGTCCCTCATATTTTAAAGAAGTAAGCAGTTAACTAATGAGAAATGGTCGATTAACTTTTTCAAAAAAAATCCCGAAATAATAAGCCAGGGAGGCAACAAAATCCTGGAAAAGAATTCCCTGATATTTCCATGATTTCCATGGTGATGTCACAAAAATTTCCCGTATTTTACAATTACATTTGGAATTGTTGCAATACATGCTTTGTATTAAAACAAAGTATCCACGCTACAACAATAGAATAAATATATTGCATTATAAATGAAAAATTATAAGTAATACTTATTGTCAGTTAAAATTATAATTTATGGATACAACACAAATTATACAGTTGCGACAGACATACAGTAATTAATTATCTGGAAGCAGATAATGCAAAAAAAGTAAATTTTTCCAATTTTTTTTTTGGAGATAATTTTAAATATTTTATATGCTTTACATGTCCTATTCCAATCTTCAACAAAACGCATATTCATTAGCCCCTCACATGTTGCTTACAATCTAAAGTCCAACACACTTTGCTTTTGCTTCTCCCTCCAGCAGTGTTTTGCATTTTTACAAAAATAAAATTAAAAATATGAAAATGAAAATGCGCATAACCATAATTTCTTTTTCAATTCTTTTTCATAACTAAAAGGGAATATTTACAACTAAACTACCCAGAATAAAGAGCATAATAGACGATAATTGCCGTTTTAATGATCCAAATTTGAAAATTCCCTGATTTTTTGTGAAATTTTGAAAAATTCCTCGACATTTCCAGAATTAAAAAAAATCCATGATAATTCCCTGATTTCCAGGTTATGTTGCCACCCGGTATACGTTACAAAAAAAACTTTAATTTAGCATTGCACTCTATGGGAGTTCAACAATATTACGAAAAACCCTTATCCAAAAAACAATGGAATAAATGCCAGCGTTAAGAAATCTACGATACTGACCTCAGATCCAACGTTTGCCGATTCATTGATCCAGATAGCAGGAGGAATCGTTGACAAGAATTCCGGGGTATGTCTGTTCTCTCCGTATCTCTTTGAAGCCACCTCCTTCGTTTCAATGGCTTTATTTTGACTGTTTCCCAAACTCAACAGTTCCATATAACGGTCAGTAACATCGAGCTTCTTGCATTCAATAGCCACCCCGTCTTTGTTGCGGACGGTAGTTTGGGAGACAACCTTCAAGCTCACTGTCATGACGTCGGCAAAGTGCTGGCTGTCAGTCGCAGACACGTTTAGGATCCAGTCCGTTTTTGTCTGCTTTGACAGGTCGCAAGTCACTTTCAGCACACCTGGAAGAGAATGGGATTGACAAAAAAAAAACGATTGTTTGAATGTGTTTGACCATTTTTATGTGCATAAGTTAAATAACGCAGTCAGTAATATATATGTATATATATATGAAGAAAAGTGTGTGTGGGTTTGTTTTTTATACAAATCTACATTTTTATTCTGTGTTTGATAGCACATATATTGTTTTGCACACTTGACCTTTAAAACAAGAGAAAGGAGTCACTGTCTACATAAGATTTCAAAAAATCCCTCCCCCCCATTCCCCTTCCAACTTAATAAAACTTATGGTATTAAATATATCCCATTTATTAGCTAACTAACTGAAGCACTCGGCGTTGCCCAGTATTTCCGTAGTGTTGGCTGATTTCTTCACCATACATATTATATATATATATATATATATATATATATATGTTACAGTGAAAGACCGAAATCTGGAGAATGTCGACTTTCACCGGTGAATGTCGACATTCACATAGTCGCTTGGTGTATGTCCGAAATATTTGCTAAATACCCTTATTTCTGACTTACACCGGCGAATGTCGACATTCACCATGCACTAATGGTGAATGTTGAACATGTGTTAGATTTATATTTTCTTCTTCGTATTTCAGTCGCGATAAAACGTCACAAGGGTGACGTAACGTTTTCGCCTCTCTTTCTGAGAGGAGTGACCAAGGACTTAAAACAAACAGTACATTCTAAATGAGAAAAGAAAATAATAGTAATAAAAAACTTACTTAATTATGTGATTCAAATCTTATTTATTGCAACAACTTAAACTATTATGACACTTTGAATTGAATAAGAGCCCCTTGCTTTTACAACTGCATTTATTTGTGGAACACTTCCTTTTGCAATGACAGCGTGTATAGCCTTGCCCCCCGCTTCTCGAATTAGCTGCAGCTGCTTCTCTCAACGACATTTCTTGAAAAGAAATCTCATCTATGGAAAGAACTGACCATTGGTTTCACAACAATACCTTTCTTAGGTGCACTGTGTTTCATTTGACACTGTTTGCATAAATTTAAATACAACATTACAACTTCATGCGTAATATTTTTGTATTTAACTTGCAACTCTTTAAGCATACGTGTTCTTCTTCCGTGGCCTATTCTGGTGTGAGTTTCATATAGTATACTGAACAATTCTTCATTAGTAACATAATACTGTATATTCGTTTCTCCAGGTTTTAATGGTACAATTAACTTCTCTTCACCATTAATTTTTAAAACGTCAAAACGTTTTAATCGTCTGTAATCCAAAGGTGTGTTGCACGTAGTTTTAGCAGAAACCACTTCAGAAAGTATTTTATAGTACTTTTCTTGAGAAAAATAAAAACAATTGTCTTCTCGTTTACCCGCAATTAATGCATTTAACTTTTCAAGAAAAAGATCACGATTCACTGCAGTATCCATTCAATATAAATTAGGGTATCGGAAAAAAAAATTAAAGAAACGTTGCTCGCACCATCAAACCTTGCATACGACTGACAAAGCTGACTGACTCCCAGCAGAACATAGGATTTGGCAGGAGACAGCCAGTCGCCTCTTTGTCGGCTCCTTTCGACACCTCGGCTCCTCTCTTTTCGACCTTCACCAGGGCATATCTGTGATTGTCGACATACACCGGTGAGGGTCCGAATGTACAAGAATGTGATGAAATATTCGATCTTTCACCGACGTATTTGGTATATGTCGACATTCACCGGTGAATGTCGACATTCTCCAATTTCGGTCTTTCACGGTAACATATATATATATATATATATATATATATATATATATATATATATATATATATATATATATATATATATATATATATATATATATATATATATATATATATATATATATATATATATATATATATATATATATATATATATATATATATATATATATATATATATATATATATATATATATATATATATATATATATATATATATATATATATATATATATATATATATATATATATATATATATATATATATATATATATATATATATATATATATATATATATATATATATATATATATATATATATATATATATATATATATATATATATATATATATATATATATATATATATATATATATATAGACACTCTTCTTTATATATAGATGATGATTAATAAATGGAAGTTAGCATAAAGTATCGTTTGAACTAAATGAGTAAGACAAGTTCTGAAAATTGAAATATTGGGTAGCTGGAGGAATAAAATTTATCATTGAGTCCAGTTCGTAAATATCATTTGTTTGTTTATTGCAGGAAAATATTTTTATGTCTTTAATGGGAAAATATCCAAAACTTTCAGATTTAAAAAAAAAGTAGAAAAACGAAAATTGGAAATACCTAGAAATATTTATCAGGTTTTAAGAGACAAGACATAAAACTCCGCAAAACAAAGGGACGAAACAAGAATAACATTTTAACGCACTAACGGGAAAGCAAAAATACAAAAAACCCAATTTTTCTTTCGAAGCTTTTCTCAGTTACAATAAACTAGAAAGAACCCAGTAAAAATAGATCACCGAAGTTTTTCTTTAAATAAAATCTTCTCACATTTCCGAACACTATATATTAAAAACACTAAAAAAATTTGCATAATCCACACTCAAAATCAGTGAAGATTTTCTCCAACCATTTTGGAAGATGTTTATTTAACAGTCAATACCTAGTCAATGAACAACCCAGGCTTAGAGACATCCAATAATCTTCGAAAGCAGTCTTCGGAGGAATTTCGAGGAAATGAATAAAGAGTATTCAAATTTTTAAGAAAATAACAGAAGAACTGTAAGCTCTTTAAATCCCTTACCTCACAAGATAAAAAAAAAGTAAAATTGTGGCGTGATTCATATTTTACGTAAGCGTGAACACTAATTGAGAATTTCTAATCCACTCTATTTCTGTAAAGAAACTCGAGCAAGCTCTTTGTAACACAAAGTAAGGAGGATTTAAAAAGTGTAGCTCTTGCTTGCAAATGATTACAGCTTATTTTTTAGAATCAATAAAAATAAAAAGTACTATGTATTTGAGAACATCGACTGAAATATTTTTTTTATTGTAACAGATATTGATTATACTGATGTTTAGTTATTTTTAATATACTTTGTATTCTCTGGAATATTTACATTAAATAATCACTCAAAATATATCATAATAAAATAACAAGCATCCAGTAATGGGGAAATTAAAAAGAGTGTAGTTTGCAAATAACTTATTTTTTAAATAAACATATAAAGTACTGTATATTTGAAAACATCGACTTAAATGTTTTTTTATTATAACAGATATTGATTATATTGATGTTTAATTATTTTTTATATACTTTGTATTCTCTGGAACATTTACATTAAATAATCACTCAAAAGATATCACAATAAAATAACAAGCATCCAGTAATGGGGAAATTAAAAAGAGTGTAATTTGCAAATAACTTATTTTTTAAATAAACATATAAAGTACTGTATATTTGAAAACATCGACTTAAATGTTTTTCCAGTGTAATCAGAATTGATTAAATTAATATTTAGTGAAGTATACATACTTTGTATCCCTAGAAAATTTATAGTAAATAATCATGCAAATATATCACACAATAATACAAAATCAATTCCATTCGAAGCTATCTTAGAAAAGTATATGGAATTAATTTTCGTTTGTGTTATTTTGTTACTTATATATTATTTTATGTTCTTACTTTATTATTGACTAGTTGTTCGACCCGCTTTGCTGGGAAACCAGTTATGCAAATGCATTAAAAATTATGAGTGACCGCCACTTCGGGTTTCGAACCAGTGACCTATTGTTCCGAAGTTCAGTGCGTTATCGACTAAGCTACAAAGGGACGTTCTACATCTTTTAAATATGCTTTAAGATGTTTTGTATGCAATATTTCTAAAATTGTTAACATATATTAAAAAAATAAATACATGGAATTTTACCAATCCGAGACTCAGGATCAAATCTTGACGATGAATGGTATTTGTATGTAAATTGTCCGTCTTTTACACGCAGAGTAAGTAGATGTTTTGCGATTCACAGACAGACTATTTCTGTTAAGATTATAGTTGCTTAACAACATATAAAAATATTTGTTATAATCTGTAATAATAAAAGAAAAAGTATGTGTGGATCTTCGAGCATGGATCCTTCATAGTAGAGAAAAAGTAATGTTATAATCTCGCTAACATCAAAGTGAGGCCGACATATATGGCCTCACGTGGTTAATTACGTCATTCTATTCATAAATTTTGAGTGTTACACATTTCCCAATTCATCAGCCAATCGCGAGTATTTTTCAATTCATAATTTTTAAAAGAAATTACGTGTCTGAGGCCATTCGGTCTGAGATGTTGGTTTTACGATTATGACGTCATATTCGCTCTACTACAGTCTATACATGCTCGAAGGTGTGGATAGCAAAACACATACTTCCTCTGTGCATAAAATGCTGAAAATTTATATATAAGTACATCTTCAAAATATGTACCTGAGGCTCGGATTTGCAAAACTCCGTTTAGTTTTTAAAATAATTTTAACAAAATGATAAATATTGCATAAAGCAACATCTTTAAAAATATTTTCAAGATCTAGAAAAAAACCTTTGTAGTTTAGTCGGTATCGTGCGGGACTTCCTGACAATCAGTGAACTTGTGATCGGAGGATTGCCAGCTTTGCTACAAAATACTAGAAAAGTCGTCCAGAACATCCGCAAAAATTAACGGCGTGTATACGGGACTGGTGCACGATAAATCTGATCAGGGTCCGAAGTCCCGACGTCTATTGAAGGCGTTGGATGCCAGTTCAGGTGTTTCCTCGTCATCTGACCATGGTTCTAAAATAACGAGGTGTATGTATGAATGTGTGTGTGAATGTGTTCCCGGGTCTTTCCTTCGAGATAGACCCCCAACCGTCGCCAATAGCCCACTGTGCAGCTCTAGTGCGACGTTAATTAACCAAACCAAACTTCCTGACAATCGGTTACGAAAACCGCGGGGTCAAACAGCTAGTGTACTATACAAACAACATTATGTAACGCACCTTTTTCTTCATTCAATCCAAAACAAGGGTCATCATCTGCAGGAACCATCAGGTAAGTCACAGTACTTCCAGCATCAAAGTCGAGGGCAGACAGCGTGACGATGGGCGTATCAAGCGGCACACTGTCCAGTACTTGACCCACACAATCTATTCTTTCGAAGAGTGGGCGATGGTCATTGACGTCCCGAAGTTTGACATGAACAGTCATCTCAGCCTGGCGTCTGTAAGGGGACCCCCAGTCAGAAGCTCGGACTCGGAGGACGTATTCCCGTCGCATGGTTTCATAATCGAGGATTTCGGTAGTGGTGATCTGGAATTGAAAATTAGTTTACAATAAAGCGTTTGATGAATCTGTAACGTTTCAATAAAAATGCTTTTAACTGTAATTAATGTTGTCAAGTTATTGGTGTGTATATAAACTAGGCTTTTGAAGTCAATAATTGAAGTTACAGCAGCATTCAAATACTAAATTGAAGTGGGTTTTAGGCCCCATACTACACGGACGCTATATCAGCTTCATCAAATCCTTTTGTGATTGATGGTGTAACATGGACCTTACCGTTAACGAAATAAAAGCAAACTTATGATTGTTCAAAAGCAGCAAAATGGCGCCGCATAATCGTTAAATTTAAGACAAAATTGTGAAGTTTGAAAAGGAGATGTCTGGTTTTAAACTTCTGCATTTTGTCAAACAACTTTTTTTAACGAAAATAAGTGCTTGTTTAATATATTACGAATTTGTGTTTCTACAAATGTGTAAAAATTATTTATGTTACTTATTAATACTTACATTATTGTGTTAGATGCAAAAATCGTAATGATTGTAAATGATTAAATGAAATCAATATGGTGCATGAGAATTATCTTTAAAACTTTGACATGCAATAACGCATTTGGTGCCCAAGTTGGTCATCTAGTTGTAAAGATAATTATCATACACCTTTCAGAATAACTGATAGCATGCCAACGAAAATCTATTCCTAATTAGAAAAGGGGTTAAAGTCTAAAATAAAGAACTAGATATTCGTTCCCCGATTTTCTTCATTAATAAAAGTCATCCACCAAATCATTTAAGTAATGAAAATATCTATATTCTCCTCCTATTAACTTTTTGTGTTTCCCTATACTAACAAAAGGCATCTCATAATTTTATACTAATTAGTGTATAAAATCTAAAATTTAGGCATCATAAGAAGCCAACATACATTTCAGGTAATTAAACGGACAATCTCAGAGCCCAGTTGACTATACATTTCCATCCCAATCAATACTATGAGCATGCTATATTATAATCTACTTACCTCGCCAGTAAAGTGATCAATATTGAAGGGAACAGGATGCAAATTGGCCAAACTGTATGTGACATATCCATTGTCGCCCGCATCCGCATCTGTGGCATGAACCGTACATACGGCACTATTCTGGGAACGGTTCTCATCAAACATGACAACCATAGATGAAGTGTTGAACACAGGATCGTTGTCGTTATTGTCCAGAACCCGAATGTTTACAATGGCTGTCCCCTTCCGCAGGTGGGAGGTACCCCTACGGCCACTGTCCACTGCGCTGACCGTTAGTGAATAGTATGCCCTTCGCTCCCTATCCAAACCCTTGCCGGTCTTCAGGACGCCTGTTTTCTGGTCTACAGCAAACATGCCCTCGTCATTGCCGATTTCTATGGTATAGAGGAGTGGGTTCTTGCCTTTCTCGACTGTGGCTACTAGTCGGACTAGGGGGTAGCCGATTGGGGCTACTTCTTCGATTTCTACATCGTAGTCGGATTGAGTGAATTTCGGCAAGGGATGTGTGCCTTCGGAGACCTTAATATGCACCTGTAATAATTAACAAATATTATTTTTAGTAGTAACATATTTAAAATAAGTTATTATTAAATAAGTTTAATAAAATATATTTTAAAATAAGTATTTGAAGAAAAAAGGGTTTTCTCAAATTGTAAAACAGAGTATGAAGCTGACAAAACAAAATACTTGTATTTTGGTCTTTTTTGCTCGCATCGTTGAAACATTTATAGGGATGTTTTTAATGCAATGAGCAGGAGTTTAATTATGAAAATGGAGAAAAAGAAATACTTTTTAGGATTTATATTTGGTAGGGTAATAAACTTTAATTTTTTTTAAGGTATATATGAAATAACATGCCCATTTAAAAAATAGCAATAAATATCAATCTAAAAAGGCTACTTTTATTTTCGCATTTGTATTATTTAACTTTGTAAAGTGTTTCTGTGAAATATTCTTACAAGATAAGAGTTTCACTAAAGACTATTTAAACATTCACTATTTAAATTTGTATATTGGAAGATTAAGGTATTACAGATAAGTTCCTAGTTCAAGAACTCATTCCACGATATATCTATGGGTGAGTATTACAAATAGAAACTTATCTGTAATATCTTAATCATTTATGAAGTTATCTAGTTGTAGCACTGGCACGACGATATAACCATAGACAATATTAATCGCAGAAGTTATTCAAATTTTTTTTTGGAATTGATTAATCCAAATTATGACATCAATACGAACATTTAAATATGTGTTGATAACATTTTTACATTAACAAGTTTTCCGAAACTAGTATGAAGCAAAAGTAATATTTTTTTATAATACTGTTCTCTGCCTCATAAAAAAAGAGAATATATGTAGATATTAAAATAATACCAAAGTGACACATACCGTCTTAGATGTTGATTTAGATGGAGTTCCTCTATCTGTTGCTTGCAAAACCAAAGCATAGCTTCCAGAAGCTAAATCTCTTGTGGGATCTGCAACTCCGATCTCGAACTCATTTATCTTTTTGCCAGGCAACACCCGAAAATAACCCTCAGAATCCCCCTTCACAATGCCCAGTCCATCTATCTCACCGTGGATTCCTTTGTCATTGTCAATGACGCGAACAATGGCGTAAATGTCCGGATCACTGTGTTCCAAGATGGCCGGCAACTGTCGCACCTGAATCTCCGGAGCATGCAGGTTGACAGGCGTCACCCTAATCTGCACTGAGGCAGTGCTGAGGAAAGCCATGCTGCCTGCAACTCGGAATTTGGGACCTCGATCTTCGGCTACGACTGTGAACTTGTGCAAGGACTCCTTCTGGTAATCAAGAGGTCTTGTTAGGGTTAGAAAGCCTCGGGTGGGATGGATGGCAAACTGCAGAGATGGTTCTCGGAGACTGTAATAAATGTCACCGTTAACCCCTATATCAGGGTCCGTTGCAGTAACACGAAGAACATTCTTGTGGAGAGGGTAATCTTCTGGAATGGTAGCGCGATAGTCACCGCTATCAAAGAAGGGATTGAGGTCATTCGTATCAAGGATTCGCACATGGACCGTAGTATGGGCTTTCAACTTGACGGATCTTCTGTACAGAGAGGTCACCATGGCCCGCACGCCGATTTCATAGTAGTCTTGATATTCCCTATTAAGTACAGCTTGTTCCTCGGTTCTGGTTCTGAGAGACAGGAAACAGAAATCGCCCACGGTGCGAGACTCAGCCTTGAACATCTTCGCTTCGTCGCCAGAGACTATTTTATACCGGACCAGCAGAGATGGGTCGGATATGAAGATGCCCATCTTCTCCGTTGGAGTGACGTAGGTCTTGCCCACTGAATTCTCCAAAACAGTTGCATTGTATTCTGGTCGAGTGAAGTCCAAACTGAGTTCGCCCCTCACCACTGCAAATAGCAGAATGCGGATGAGGTGGCCGAACAGGTGGATTGAGGAGGATGGGACACGCCTGACCAACCCCATTTCGAAGCCGAGAATGGTCACCTCAGCATCAGTACCTAAAAGAAAAAAACAAGTTAGTTTAGGAGGTATCATTAACTAATATGTAAAAATAATTATCATAAGTCCTGCCAGAAGGACCTTCCGAAAGGAATTTCGTACATGGCGTCCCACCAATCACTGTGTCCTGCCGATATGATGTTCGTTTTATATTCATTGGTCCTGCCGAAAGGACGCAAGTTTTTCCAGCAGTACTTGATCGGACCATACAAATCGAGATTTGCAAGCTCAGTTTACTTTTATTAGGTTACAAACTTCCGATTTTTCAAATTCTCGTAAAAATGTTACATTGGAATTTGTAAACTCTTTTTTTTGGCCCTAACTCATAATTTGCTAGTAGTAGTATCAACCGTCCTGCCAGAAGGAAACAAATACTTCTATACAATCGTAAAGGCGAGTCTTACTGGTAGTGCGTTACTTTCATCCAGAATCTATCATTATATGTAGAGGGACTCATGACTGTCTATAACAGCTTAATAAATATAAGTAGCCCATATACAATACGCACTATATGCACTTTTAAATGGGAAATTACGAAATATTGTTAATCCTTTAAACATTTTAAATTTTTTTATTACTGAATAATATTTTTTACTCCGTTGTATTACGTTAAAAAATTGAAGCCGAAATATTATGATCTGTAATCATATCAAAATCTAATTTTTTCAAGGTTTTGGATATAGTGCTTTTTGCATTTGGTCACATAATAATTTGTATCTCTAAAACTTTGGTTTTCTTAATAATTATTTTTATAGTTCAATGAAATAGTAGTACAATAAGAAAGAAACATCTTTGGAAATGTGTATGCTACTTGCTTCATTTTTGTTCGTTCAAAGTTTTTTTTTTAAAACTTCATGTATATGCTCGTGTTAAAGTAGTTACATATATTTTTTTAATATTTAATAACAACGACATGCGTAAAATAATAGTGCTTAATATATAATAGAAGACACTCTATGGGTTTTAGAGTGCATAAATTGCTTTTATGAACACCATTCCATCAGAAAATGATATCTTTACTACCGAAATATCCCCCACAAAACAACATTCTTATCCCTACCGCACGTTTTCATTTCATCCAATCCCATAGATCCCTTCATCAAAAACACGATCCTATTCAATTCCAATTTCCAAATAACCTACAACCTCACTACACGGCAAAAAGACAAAGTACGCCCGAACAATAAATAACAGCATTTGCAGCCGATCCTAACGAAATAACAAGCGGACTTTTATGATAAATAGGCGTGTCATCGCCAAGGATAAATAACCGGACAAAATACAAAATGTAGTCATAGACATGTGTGTGAAAGAGTAGATATATAATCCCAAAAGGGGGGAAATCTCCAAGAATAGGAAGCAAGACGAATGCTCCTGAAGCATTTTCCGATATATCGGAATATTCCAGGCGTCCCGCCTTGAATAGGGGGGAAGCAACCTTAGCTGTGCCTCTAGAACAAGATAATAGGCTGGCATAAGCTGGAAAGGAAGTGAAAAGATGCTGATAGGGCTTTGAATCGAAAAATGCATTTTGTTTTTCTTAGCTATCGCTGACACCATCGGTTACCGTTATTTCTAGGGGTGTTTGGAATTTTATTTTTTTAAATATCACAACGCACCGCGTTTATCATGTTTGTTTTTATACCGCAAGATGTTTGGAATAGTTGGCTCGAAGAACAGAGATGGGTCTGTGAGGTGAGTAGTGATGCTGTGGAAATAGAAAGTTTGGGATTGTTGTATGTGTAGAAGGCGCATTTTAAAGTCAATTTTTTTTTTATGAGCCAGTAAATGATTAGCTTGTATTTATATCATAAGAAATGCTTGGAATTTACTATTCATCATAAAAAAATAGGAATAATTATGAGTGTCCGTATCCCTTAGAAAAAATAACACCGTTGAATTGGGATTTTGCAGAGTCCCAAGTAAAAGTTTATGATTTATAACATTAGAGCAAGCTTGTATTCGAAAAATAGTTTCAAATATCAACAACTAAACCATCTAGTATATATGCTCTATCTAGTATATATGCTCTACCTAGTATATATGCTCTATCTAGTATATATGCTCTATCTAGTATATATGCTCTATCTAGTATATATGCTCTACCTAGTATATATGCTCTATCTAGTATATATGCTCTATCTAGTATATATGCTCTATCTAGTATATATGCTCTATCTAGTATATATGCTCTATCTAGTATACAAGTATATCACGCATATATGCTATAGAACTTTAAAATGACCGCTAGTTGAATCTCTTGAGTTTTATGTCAACTATTATAGTATTGTCACATATGTAAAGCCCGGTTTACACGCTACGATAAATTGTAGCAATTTATCGTCACGATCTAATTGTTACGATTTATCGTTGCGTGTAAACAGGACATTGTAGCGATTAATTGGAATTGGATTGGATGGTTGATGCCGGCCGGCATCAATTTCTGCGAATCGTAACGATCTGTTGGAATGTCTGCAATACAAGGTTGCAACATTTGGCAATTTATCCTCTCAAAGCCAAACAATTATCGCGCCAAGATGCTTTTCCTCGCACGGGAAGCTATTGGTTGGAGGGAAAGTTCTGTCGTATTTTAAAGAAAATATTTGAATTCATTTATAAAAATATGTGTTTATTAAAACGACAACGAATATTTGACAAAAAATCGTTACGATTTATCGTAGCGTGTAAACAATACTCACTCTTTCGATTTATTGGAACAATAAATTGTTCAATCACATCGTTACGATTTATCGTAGCGTGTAAACCGGCCTTAACTATGTGCCCAGCTTTTATAACCGCCGTTAGGTCCCGTATCTGTCTAAAATGATTCTTTCAAACCAGATTTGATTATTTTTTTTATGAAATGGGAGAATCAATTATATAGATGTGCAACAAATATTTATAATCTGCCGATATAATATTCTATATTCAATTTATTTTCTTTAAAAAATATGAGGGTGTTTTCAACCAGACTAACGCAGCAATACAGATTTAACTCATATAGCAACTTATCTTCTAAGGCCTTATTATACTGTCTTAATGTGATTTATTGTGATTGTTGTTTATTGTGATTTACGTCGTACTTAAGTGTCTTTGATGATGGTTCAGGGTCTTATACGACGGAAAGATACGAGAGCAAATTTGCAACATTCCATTTGCGAAAATGAAATAAAAGCAATAATACTTTAGAATCCCATTGAAATAAAGAACATTAATATGGCAAATTACAACTTTGAAGTATGTTAAAAAGTTTAATATATTTCCGCTTCAAAACAAAGCTGGTATAAAGGAGTGAAAAATACGCTTTGTAAATATCAAGAGATTCCTTCCATATAGCAGAATAAAAGTTGGCCCTAGTACAGGCCATCGACTCTTGAAGCATTCCAATGTTAAGAACACGCAATCGGTTCTAGATGCTCTGGACTGATTCCAGAAATGACTTACCGTTCCAAAAATTACTTCGAAAAATTTCAAGATTCCAAAAGATCATACTTCTTTTAAGATTTACGACCTTTCCAAACAAGGAAATTGAATAAAAACGCATATTTTTGTTCCCATTGCATCACAATCAATTATTCCCCAAGAAAAAGGAGTTCAGGACGGAGAAGAGAGGTACGGAACGTGCTTGTATTTAAGCTTCCTTTTAAAGAATCTAGAGGTATATTTTTTTCTAAATCTTAAGAAAATTGTCGTCGACAGCAAAAAGCATCCGTATTCTACTCAAAAATGCTCCAAACTATTTAAAATTTGCATAAAAAAATGTAACAGTTAATAAAATGTTTTATGATTATTACACTTTAATATTCTTTTATAAATACTTTTAAGTTATATGCCTTTATTTGAGGCATATAATTTAAAAATTGCCAAATGCAAGTAAATACTTTATTTCAAACAGTGGACCTATTTTTTAAACCTTTTATAATATTAAAAAAAAATAATATATGAATTTTTAGTTGCCAAATGTTCAGCTTGGGTGCAATTTTAAAATAATCCAAATTGCTTAAGCAGAGCTGCAAACAGTTACGATATTTTTGTAATTGTTAGAGCTTCTTTTGCATAAAATTAGAAGCATGTTTCCATTTGTACTCTAAAAATATCACAACTTACTAACAAAATTACTAAAAAATTCGAGTACAATTATTGCAATTATGAAAAATAAGGTCGTCAAACTGAAATTTTTTGAAAAAAGTTAGGCGTCAAAAATGATGACTGGGTGTAAAATAACGGTCGCCAAAGTGAAATTTTTAGGTGCAAAATTCGACTAATGACAGCTATTTTCGAACCCTGGTAGTAACCAATGTTATGTAATTAGATCGACTTTTCTGTTTACTTAAAAGAATAATTAAAATGCAACAAAATGTTTAGCCTCTCTGAACGATAACTGAATGTTCTTGTTTTGTTTCCGTTTTAACTCGGCATACATTTGTTACGCAATTACGATAACACGCGTTGTTCGATTTTCTTCAACTTTGAAATGAATGTTCATTGAAGTCATTAAAATCAACGTATATGTTTGTTTTTAAAGATTTTTTTTTATTTGGTCGCGAGGTCTACTGTTCCTAGAATGACTAATATTAATCCTTTGCATTCGAGTGTCGCATTTAAGTTACCAAAAAAACGACGTGTTATTTTTTTTCTAAAAGAAAGAGAACATATTCTTCAGTACAAAAAATTATTGTTTCACACAATTTAATCAAAATTATTTTTGTTATCTAGAAGCATCAAGTATGTTGGTGATCTAAAACTTTCTTCAGATGAAAAAAAAACAGGGATTGTGAGAGATTTCAAACATTTGACCACTAAATATATGTTATGTATACTGATATTAACATTCAGCTTTACGCATAACTTTTTTATAAGTATAATTCTCACCCTAGACGTAAAAATAACACGTTAAAGAATGCCTGTTTAAAAATAACAAAAACAGGATATATCTGTTCCAAAAATGTAACGCAAACATCACACATGTTCCTCGACGGCAAATGGTTAATAAGCACTTTTCAAGATAAATATCATTACAATTTGTCACTAGTTATGAAGAAAATGGGTACTCGAATACACTATCGGCAAAAAATTCAAGTAGTCTAAAATTCCTAAACAAAACACTCAAAACTTAATCAAAACATAACAAATAGCCTTGAGTAGACCCAAAGTGATAGCTATTTTCAGAAATCTGAAATCTAGAGTACCCTAAAATTGCTTTCAAATACCAAATACCATCCCATATAGGGTACAGGAAACACTTTTGTTTGTCGACATAAAATAAAAAGATTTCTTTTCCTGCATAACTCCAAGAAGCTTGGTGACATAAAACCCCCCTTCATGAAACGATACAAAATTCCCCCCATACCGCGAAGAAGCATTAAGGAATAAAGTAGGTTTTTACGACTTCCAAATACCCCGTTATACTATACCGGATCCAGTGACAACCAGAGAATACATTACAGTTCTTCTGGACTTACCATCGGACTTTCCTGTATTATAATGAAGTCTGGAGGAAAAATTGTCATTCTCCAGAACTTAAGCTTCCTCAGCTGAGATCTTATTTGAAGATGTCGGGAATTCAAATTCGGTCCTTAACATAAGATGTTTCTCAAGAAAGGTTGACTGTGGGGATTTCATTGTGATGCGATTCTTCGTTATTTCGTGATGGCACTTAGAATTGGAAAAAGGCATAAAGATTTTCAATGCATATTTTCTGACAACCTCGGCGAAAATAAATGCGTGTTTTTCCGTTTTTATTTGCCTGGGCTTTTATCCTCCGGTAGTCACAGAGCAAATAAGATTTTTTTTCTTCTTGAATCTGCTTTGTTTACGATTTGAACAAGAGTTGGGAGAAGTTAAGAGTGAGTATTTTAAGCAATATTGGTGTATAGTAATTGGGGCAAGAGGAAAACATATTTTGCGATGTCTGTATTTGAATATATATATTGACAAGGAAGAAATGTATGTGTGTGTGTTTATTCGAATGATTTCCAAAACTTTAACGGGTAAATATTACCATCATTAAGCCTCATCTTGTGAAAATGTACAATTTTAGTCACCTTATCTTAAAAAATATATTGATTTTTTAAGAACGGTTTCAACACAGAGATACGAAATTGATTCAGGGTACTTCGGGAATGGAATGTAGAGACATACTTATATTAAGGACCGAATTTAACATATATACACATGTAAAGACGAACTTTAATATAAGGAACTATTACGTAAGGACAAACTGTAGAGGACTAGATGGGACCTTTTTAATTATTTAAATTTATCAAATCGGGTGATATTGAAGGCATGCAATTTAAAACAGCCAATGGGACTAGAAGTCATGGGTACAAATTATACGAATCACAACTTAATCGGGGTGGTAAGAACCATTATTTTTATAATAGAGCATTAGACACATGGAATTGTTGTTTGCCTGAAGAAGTTGTTAATTCGTCAGGAATAGGTAGTTTTAAAAGATAGTTAGATCGGCATTCGGGGACTGTTAGGTTTCATTAAACGGGACTAAAATTTATGGGCTTAGAGACTGTAGTTGTTCGTTTATATTTGTATATTTATATAATAAAATCGAAAACACCATAGCTTCAATAAAACAACTTTAATTATATTCAAAATTGAAATCCTCTAAAATAGGAAATACGTAAGCAGTCCCAAATCGACAATAGGTACAACCATTGTCTAAACGAATGAAATTCTATCCAACTCAAATTATTTGTATGTTTGTAGAACAAATATGAAACACTTGTCCTTTGAATGTAGTTGTAATGCTTTTTTTCCTCGATGATGCAAACTGTTGCAAATAAGCTGCGTTTATCAAATGAATTTCAAACAACGTATTCATCTAAATGTACGTATTGTATTTCGCTGTTTCTGAGATTACACATCGAATTACTAAATCGTTCCTGTTATTTAATATGGTGAAAAATTTGAACTTGCAATTAACTGGCTAGATGTTCCTAACAATCTCAATATCAGTATTTTCCATTCAAATATTTTTAAACCTTAAAAATGCAAAGACCCATCATTTAGTCAAAAACCACACAAATCGCCAATAACATAGCGAGTGGAGAATTTGATCATTGATAAAAGACCAGAATGGAAACATTTCTGAGAACTTGATTAAAATGTGCATGGAAATTAATTTTTTCACCTGAAAACGGAGATACGTTTCTAAAAGCAACTGTGATTACATCTCTACCAGTAGTCCTTTCCCGGGAAAAATCTGAAAACGACGTCTTTAATTTAGACGTCTTTTAAGGACCTAGAAAAGGAATTTTGTTTAAAAAGTTTCGTCTTTGGAATCGGCAAGCTATAGCTCGTTATTATTACGCTTTAATGAGAGAGCGGATAGATGAATTGAATGTAAAAGGGCTTAAAGTGTTTAGTTTAGCGCTGCTTAATTAAGATTCTGCGATTTATGACGAAACTCAATCTCTTCTTGAATCGGCTAAAAGTATAAATAATTCAAGGCAATGTTACAACGAGGAATCTTGGAGGAAGTCTCAAGTCTGCTTCGTTCCCCACGAAAGCGGCCAAGTATGAAACCGAGTTACTAAAGATGTTTTTATTTGGCTGCAGAAATAAGGCAGTTGGGAACCGTGGGTTTCAAATAGATCTTTTTTTTATCCAATTTATCTTGGATTCTAAATGCAATTTTGTTTCAGGAATCGGGGAAAGTAGATGAGAAATTTATGAACTGGGGCGAGAAGGAGAATTAAAGAAGACATACCAACGTGGAAATTGGGGACTTTTACTATAAATTAAAGATATTAGATAGAAATAGGAAGCTTCTGTTGCAGATAATTTTGGTGTATGTACTCACAAACGACGTATATTTGATCATCCGATAATAATTGTACTATCTTTTCATTTAGCCCTTTAAATCCAAACTTTTTTTTCGCAATAAAAATACATTTTTTTTCTTTTAAATTGTGTTTTATAGTAATTTAAATATGACACCCAATTTTTTACAGAATTTTCGATTGCTTATTTAGGAAAATTAAAAGCATAAATGGAGAAAACTTTCAAATATCCAGGCTTAATTAAGGTTAAATATATTAGAATTAGCAAAAAATTATTATTATTAGCAAAACATTCTCAAATATTAGCAGATTTTAACAAAAATCACAATATTTTAAAATACAAATACAACGTTAAAATACGCAATAAAAATCCATAAAATCTGGACATGTTTCGGGAGATACATCTCCCTTCATTAGCAGAAAATGAAAAGTCTGTGTGTAATAAAATATAAATAAACCCAGAAATTGAAAGTGTTGCCAAAGTATAAAAAACTATTTCAATCGGTTGGAGTTAACTATTGTGTGCCAACAAGCGGGAAATACTGGGACCGCAAATGTTTCATTGACAATCGAATCAATATTACTAAAAATATGAAACGCCTCCAGGAAGTCAAGTTCAACTGGAGATTTTAGTTTGCAAATTAAATGTGGGTTAGAAAAATTAAATATATGACCATGTTCCCAAGAGTGCTTGGCAATGGAGGACTTCTGTATTTCTTGTTTAACAGTATGTGCTTGGTGCTCCTTAATACGAAATCTTAATGCTTTCTTTGTTTGACCGATATTTGACATGTCGCATTAATTTGAAATACTGTATATGCCCCAGTTATTAAGGTCGTCAATAGGGTCTTTAAGTTGTGTGAAGGTGATCTTATTGATAGATGAAAAAATGGAACGTATGTCGAACCTACCGAGAATTTTCGAAATTTGATGGCTGATCTGGGGATAATATGGTAAAACATTGTATTGGTATTTTAAAATTCTTAACGCAATGTTCTATAAGGCGAGTTTTTAACTTATAAATCCCAATAGCAAAAAAAAAAAAAAAAAAAAAAAAAATTGCATAACTCTCTGAGAGTGACTTTTTAAATTTTCACTGTTATTTACAATTGAACATGAAATTTCGGCTATGTGCAAATATATTGCATTCTACTCTTCCCATTCACACAAGTAGTTACCATAGAAACTCATCTTACAAATTTGTAAATAGGTGGTTTTAGTGTGAGACCACTGGGAGCGAAACGGTTAAGGGTAAAGGGGAACATTTTACATAATTTCATCTAAGAATTTACATTTTTAAAAAACAGTTTCTAACACTTTTTTTATTTTATCAATAAAATATAAATAAATGTTTGACCCCGTATTGCTCGGGGATGTTAAAAAAAATTAACGGCCCAAACCCGTGACTTATAGTTTCGACGTCAGCTGACTAAGCTACAAAGACACGTTCTAGCTGGACCTTGGACATATTTTTTTTAAATGTTTCTTTATGAAACATTTTTAAATAGTTAAAATCATTTAAAAAACGAATTGGAATTTCCTATATCCGAGCCTCAGATGTATTTCGAGGAAGAATAGCACTTATATATACATTTCCAGCCCGTTATATGCATATGAAGTAGGTGCTTTGCGTTCCACAGACTGTTACTTTTAGTATCCTAGATTACTTTTAGATTATTTTGCTCTTTCTTACTATATATCAGATAAATATATTTTCCACTAACTAATCGCAAAGGCGTAAAACTGTAACACATTTCCAAGTGTTTGACTTAGCGACTGGTAAACAACCGCAGCATTTTAAATGTCCGTTAAACTCAAAGGAAGCCTCTTCACAAACGAAAATATTTTATCATCCCTCTGGGGCAATTAAGGGTAATTTAAAATAATGGGCAATAATGATGTAATTTCTTAGTATTCCACGTTTCCCTACGGTATCATAACGGCACCGAATGTTGAGTGGGATACATTACCATGTTCCACTTCCAAGTATGCCGCAGAAATGCTATTTTTTCCTTCCATTTTACTTCCGAGGATTGGATTTGAAAGCAATAAGATAAAAACATTCGACAATTCCCGTTTATTTTCAGCGAAAGAATAACCATTTGAATAGAGCCGTTGAAATATGCGTATGAAGGCGATTACCTGAACAACAATAGGAGAGGTGAAAAAAAAAGCATTGGTAGGCATTTCATTAATTATTTGATAAACGATTATAATGCCTAATGAAGGGAAATGAGTAAGACAACGTGATTATCTAAATAAAATAATTGGAAGGGGAATAAAAACGATTTTTTCTATTTTATAATACGAATTCTTTGGGGATTTCTGATAATTATATCGTATGGCTTAATTCACTATCCACGTAACTACTATGGTAAGGAACTAGTAGCTGTAACGGCTTGGCATTTTTTTTGGAAAGTCGCCAATTGATCCGATGCTTTGGGCGCATGCGTCGTTTTTCTCGCTGATGGTTGCTTCTTTTTCAATAGTGAACGGAAGTACGTATCTATGGCAACCGAAAAGCACATCGTAGGGAAATGTATTGTTAACAAAGATGTCAAATAAGTTCGCGCGCGGGTAACACCCTTTCAAATAAATATCGACGGTCCGCGTCGAACCGTCGATATTTATTTAAAATAGCTCTCATTTTTGACGAAATAAATTTCTGGGAAAAAGCGACAACATAAATTTCCTCAGCTTGACGAAATACTTAATCAAAGCACTTAGCTGGCGCCAAAATGAGAATGTACTTTTAATAGTGAGGTGCCTGGGGTGGATTATTACAGATTGGTTTCATGTTAATTTAATTAAAAAGAATGTCGTTGCAAAGGTAAAAGTTCCAACCTCTTAGCGACTTTAAGTCCTAATAGTTTTATTCATAAATTCAGAAATATTATTTTTTTTTACATTATTATAACATCTTTTTCTGAACAATAATGATATTTTTTTAAGCCTAAATATGCTTTTTTAAAAACACTACTCCTCCTTAATTTTTTTATTATTTAATTTTTTTAATTGATTATTTAACTTAAAAGTGCATGACTACATACGCATGATTAGATTTTTGAAAACGTGTGTTTTAATTGTTTTCTAAAACTTATTTTTAATTCATAACCTAAACAATATTCACATTTAATGTTCATTAATTCGTAAAAAAATAATTTATAACTGAATTTAAAAAAGCTATTTATACGTTTATTATGCAAATATTAAAAACTTTTAAAATTTAATTTTCCCTTAATTCATTAGCATTTTAAACATGACCAAAATTGGAAAAAAAAATAGTAAATGACAGATGTTGCAGTCGAAAAGTAGGTAGGCAGATGATAAATAGTATATAAACATATAAAAAACGTACGTTATTTTTCTTCTATTTGTTATTTTGTACATGCCTTTCTACACATATATATAGCATAATTTAATTTAAAAAAAAATAGTTTCTGAATTTGGGGTTCGGGTCTCCCTTTGAAACTTCACGATGTCTTCTTTACAATTAAACGTAGAATAGCGGCTCTTAGTTACTTGGTTGCGTGGATATATTCTTTCAAAGTTGTGATATTTTTTTGTAATCATCCTGTACTTTCTTATGGCATTCATATAGTTAAAATAGCAATATATTTTATTTATTGTTAGCAATGTCTTCTGTAGAAATAAAGTAGGAAATAGCCTTGAACAGGGAAATAAAGTAGGAAATAGCATTGAACAGAGAAATAAAGTAGAAGCAAAACTTGCATTGTATAAACGTGATGTCTAGTCACTGATAACAGTGATTAAACCTTTAGGCCGATTGCTTACTGCAATCGTTGGATAAAGAAAGTCACCAGATGAAATGAAAAGGGTTTTCAAAACGTACTTTTATGCACAGCATCGATAAATGCGAAGTAAGAGCCTAGTTTTGGGCAGAAAGACGAAAATATAAATGGAAAAGAATGGAAGTTTCATTTAACAAAAGTCTTTGTAGAGCTAGATGAAAGCTTCTTATGGCAGGAAAGTACTTTTGTTTGGATATTTATTTTGTCTTTTCTTTTGTTGAACTTGATGTTTGTGTTTCTATTGTGTTCTTTAAATATATTCATATATGGGAAAAATAGCAGACGCGTTTGTCAAATGATAAAACTTTGGTATCAGTGTATAATTTATTAAATTTATAAAATAAATCACCACTATGCAAATAGGTGCATTCAATGCTAAAAATTATTATTCGAATTTGACGAAAGTTTCGCTAAATAATCACCGATTAAAATTGTCATTAAAAATGGGAAATTCGTCAAAAATCACAAAATATTTTACTTTTGTAAGAAACTGACAAATATATTTCGTCATGTTTGAGGAAAAATTTAATCGGGACATATTTAGAAAAACTTTCGTCGCTTTTGAGTAGGCTTGGGATATGATTCGATATATAGCGAAATTCCGGAAGTAAAAAATATCGCGAGTTCGATTCTTTAATTTTAAATTTGGCGATTAGTCGAAAGTTCACTCGGAAGTTCGAAAGATCACTCGAAACAAAAGTGTGGCAACGTATCTATATTTGTAAAAATAAAGGGGAACACAAAATTCAATTAGTCTTTGATTTGAAAACAAAAAAGTCCAGTTCCTATAACGTAAGTTTAAGTTTTACATCTTTATGTTTACTTATGCAACTGTACATATTATTCTCATAAAATATCGATATACCGCAATTAACAATATACCAACAGTATATCTATCTATCGAACATTAGAAATATCAATTAATCGAAAAATATCGATTAATCGAAAAATATCGATTAATCGAAAAATATCGATTAATCGAAAAATATCGATTAATCGGAAAATATCGATTATTGGCTGGCGATTAATCGCGATGGCAAAATGTCATAATCTACCAAGCCTACTTTTGAGTAACTATTTTTAACTCTTCGAATGCTGGCAAAAAAGTGACAATAAACCAATGAAAGAATGGAGCAACATCAACGCAAAACCCGAGTTTTGACAGAACGTTAAATTAAAGTCTAATTCATAGCGATATTTAAGAGGCATTTTTTGACTAGTAATGTAAATATTTTATTTCTATTATTTAGAAGTACAACATTTGGCCAGCTGTCAGAGAATTGCGAATTCCAATCGGCATGAGGACTTGATAAAAGTTAAGATTTGACAATCTCGTGATCGAAGGGTTGTCAGATTCAATTAAATTATAAAAGCAGTCGAAAATTATCCTCAATTTCCAATGGCGTGTGTACAGGACTGGTTCACGTTAAATCTGGGTGAAATTTTCTGTCGCATTTTGAGATTGCGTCGGGTGCCAATTGAGGTGGAGGTTCAAAAATAGGAGGCAGTCTTTCCTTCGAGATAGACCCAGAATCGTCTCACATCCCAGCAAAAAAAGTCAGCATAAAACCTTCATCAAAATTTTGAAATTGAAGGTTTTATGCAGAAAAACTGCATTTTTTTTAATATCTATAAAATTAAAGGTTTTTGTTTCAATATCCTTCATAAAAACTGCAAAAAACCTTCAATTTTTTAATCATGAAGGGAAAATGCAGATATTTTAGAGGTTTTATGCAAGAAAATTAAAAACTTCAAAAAAACTGCAGTTTTTTGTTTCAATATCCTTTATAAAACCTTCAAAAACCCTTCAATTTGACAATTTTGATGAAGGTTTTAGGCTGACTTTTTTTGTTGGGATAGCCCACCGTTCAGCTGTAGTACGACGTTAATTAACCAATCAACTATTATCTATTAGTATGGTAGGCTAATTTGCCTAAAATCAGAGTTAAACAACAGCTATAACAGCAAATAACATAATTATACCATTTGATTGTAAATGAACGCGTGTAATATTCCGAAAGCCTCATTCAATATTCGGTCAAAAGGATAATTAGGCAATTTTAGAGATGTTAAACATCCCAAAATCCATGACTACAAACTTTCCACTAACAGGTTTCAAAGGAAATCCCATTGAGACAAACTCTGTTTCTATTTCAACTCGCTCGACTCAATACAAGTCCGGAAGATTCATTTTTGAATGCAAATTGCCAACTTTGGAGTGTCATCCCGTTTTCGATTCATTCAATCGATACCACGCATCACATTTGCATCAGTTTCAGATACTCCAGGAAGGGTATCATGAATACATTATTTCAGTTTCTCTGAGCGGCGGCCATCTTTGTCAGCTGGAGGTCTGTTGCGTTCGAGTCGGGTAGATTAACCTTTACGATTCCTTTGTTTAAAATTCTTTGAGAAATCGCAAAGCATAATAAAATCATAGTTGATGTGCTTTGGTAGATTCAAATTTAAAAGTATTTTGACTTTGGCAATGTTATTTTTTAATATAAGTTTTATAATGCCGTTACACGGGGGGGGTTGAACAAGAATTTCCCAACTTAACGATTCGAAATTCTCAACTCAACCATTCGAAATTCCCAACTCAACAGTGCTGAAAATTCCCAGTTCTGACTTATCAACATTTTTCAACTTTTTTATATATACTTTAGGTAACATCAAATAGTACTCTCACAAGCATTGATTTGTTGCACCCATATTTCAATGCAGTGTCCGTTCTGAGGTCTAATTTAAATGTAATCTTACAAGTTGGGCGATTTCTAATCTTTCCTAGCTTTCATTTGCTAATAATATTAATTTTCTTCAGGCATAAATTCTCCCAACTCGGGGTTTTTAGAAGATGAAATTCGCAAATTTAAGGGTTTCCAGATTATTGAAGGGGGGGGGGGGGTGTCGGACTTCTCGCCCCCCCCCCCATCATTTAAGAACTGGGAACAGGTCATTATTTTGGTAACTGAGAGTCAGCACTTAACCCCAAAAAGAGGTATTATTCAAGGTCTGGGTATTTCTATTTCTATTCAATGTTTTTATTCGTGTACAGAACAGTTGTAAAAGTTTAGAGCTTAAAGAAGTACTTCTTGATTTCTATGCTTTTATTAATCTCTAGAGAAGTAGTAACATTTTCTAAAAACCTACTGAAAATCTAAAGGGATAAACATATACCATAAACCACAATAACTATTATTAAGTAAATGGGTACTTTAAGAAATTTTAGAAAATATCAATAAAAATGTAGCAGAATATTCTAGTAGAGTGTGAAAAATTCATAATATTATAGATTATATCACCCTCATAGACGCCCATGTTAAATTTACTAACTTTGGGGGCATCTCATTTAATCACAAATTACTTTGTCTGAAATTTTTACAGTGCATTATTTTAATAGTTTTTAAGACATGGATTTTAAATTTTTTTCAGATTCACAAAAAGTATGATTTTTTTTTAAAATATGTCTAAACAATTAAGTACTGATTTTTCAGACAAAATATATTTTAGAAAAAAAGTATGCATCTAATAATTTATTCCTTCTATTAAAATGTTTTTAAAATGATTATAAAACCATCAGAAAAAGTTCAAGAATATATTTCTAGTTTTTAAGAAATATGCTCCAAACCTAGAAAAAGTACGCTTCGAGTAAATTGGCTATTAAATTCGTCCAAACAATGGAATTGAATATGTGGATTTATATTAAAAAATACTTCCAAGTTTCGGAATACTACAAATAAGGTTTCATTTTAAACAGAACAATTAATTTATTTTCTTCTGTTAAAATGTTTTGAAAATGATTACTAAATCCATCAGAAAAAGTTCAGGAATATATTTCTAGTTTTTAAGAAATATGCCCCCAAACATAGAAAAAGTAAGTTTCGAGTAAATTGGCTTTTAAGTTCGTCCAAACAATGCAATTGGATATGTGGATTTATATTAAAAAAATACTTCCAAGTTTTGGATTACTACAAATAACGTATCATTTTAAACAGAACAATTGAAATTTTAATAAACAGTGAAAATCTCAAAAAGAATATTTTTTCATTCTATTTTAATTGAACCTTTTAGTGAACGCCTATGCTATTCAAAATGTTAGATATCAAACATAATTACAATAAATAAGTATATATTACGATGTTTGGTTTTACAAATTGGTGTACAAAACACAGGGACATTTTTAAATATCTAGAAAATAATGGAAACCTTTTTTGCAGCTTTTAAAAGCATTTTCCTTCGAAATAAGGGTCCACAAGAGTTCATACCTCAGTATAAAGAATTCTAGACAAAGTAAACTAGAAAAAAACCTTCATCTCGTTGTAGTTTATGCCATTTCCTTCGCGAACTAAAGAACAGAACTTCGTCGAAAAAAAAAGAACATCGATTCTTGCATGAAATCGACTCGTAGAAGGGCAAAGAATAAACGGGAGTTGGAAAGAGGGCAAGAAAGGAAAAAGGAGGAACCCTGCCTTCAATTCTTTTGAATTTCAACAAGATAGAGAAAAGTGTTGTTTTGAATGCTTGTCCAAGGAAGGAAAGAAAAGCTTTTCTAGGGGAAAAGACAGAGCTTCGAGGAACAAAAGTATCCTGCGAATTTTGATATTTTTTCGTCAAGAAAAAAAGTAGAAGCCCCGCCCTTTGCGCTGGATTAAACTTTCTGAAACTGATTTCGGGTTTTATAAAAATAAAAAGAAGGCGAATATATTCGCCGAAAGTTTGCTTGGAGTTTGGTGAAAAATAGATTCGCAGTTTGTTTTATCTTTGAACTCCTGAGAAGGTAGCGCAACTTGGCGATTAAAACTTGAGCAATATATATTTGAAATATCTTAAATATATTTAAAAACATTTTTTTTGAAAGTTTAGTTTGATTTATGATCTTAAGTTTGGGATATTGCAATAAAACCCAATAGGAATAATTTATTTCTAGTTTGTTGTAGTAGTTTTTATATATTCTAAAAAAATGTATTTTTCACATCTTTAACTGACATAAAATAAATTCAGATACGAATAATGACGACCAACTACAGGCTGTAAGGAGCCCAGGAAGGTTGATCCACTGATCTCTAACTGTAACTTCTGGATAGGGCAAGACATTTTGTTGACTTGAAGCCGATGTAGAGGCAGCCATGATGTGCCCCACTTTCTTTGCTACCGCAATATTTCGTATATTTTTCATGTTAAAATAAGCCGACGTGTATTGCTTTTGCCTGAGTTTTTTTCTATTTTCCTTTTAAACCCATTTTAAATGCGATCTGCTATTAAAATAGAAAGTCATTTGAAAGCCAAAGTCGAAGTAGATAAAAAGCAAGAGCAAAAACTATTTGTTTGGCAATATAAAAATTAATTATACAAGAAGAAAATATAATATTTATATACATTTCATATTTCGACAATGCTATAGTAATAAAAAACACCAATAAATCACTTAAAAAAAATTGTTTCTTGACATTGTAATTTAAAAATTTTCGTACAAAGTATAGTCTTATCTACACCGCACTATAAGGATTTAAAGTTTACATATTTTTGAGCTAAATAAAACCGAATGAGCAATACTCAGTACAAAAAAAAACACCTTCTAGCTACTAGGGTTAGAAGGCTTTTTTGTGTTTGTATTTTATTATATTTGCCTGTTTCAGTGAAATGGGGTTGTAAAGTTTTTTTTTTTAAAGTGTGATTTTGGGAATGTTAAGTATAACTATTAAAACAAAAAAATATTATGTGTAATATTAGCATAAAAATAAAGATAGATATTAATTAATTTTAATGGACTTAATTAAAACATCAATTGTGAATTCAGGATATTTAAAATCTACTCTATACCAGCTTATTGATAAAAATGTGATTACATTTATTAATTTTTACATATTGATATCTAATAAAAAATATATAGATAAAATATATTCAAATTTTAAATGTATTTGAAATAAAAAAATAACTAACAAGTATTTGTATTAGGAAAAATGACAAGCAGCATTTTGCGCATATTTCGAAAATTGATACATTATTTAAAATTTCTTATTATATTTTGTTAATTTTTTAATGAAGTTAAAATATTTGTTAATGCAATTTTATATACAATAAACACAGTACGTAAAAAAAATATCGTGACCTGTTATTTTGTCGTGATACAATAGATGTTAATAAATGGAATGTCGTGACCTGTTATTTTGTCGTAATACAATAGATCTTAATAAATGAACCTATATCATACTTATAAATATTTAGTTCAAAATTTTTAATTTTTAAAACTTATAAAAATTATACATCGTTGCAATTTTTTTTATGTTTATAAAGTAGCTAATACCTGCACAGAATAAAGACAACACAATGAATATATGAAAAAACTAACGAAAATGATAAAAGGAACAACACCTCACGATCAATAACCTTTCTTTAATAACGCAACATGAAACCCAAAGTTTTCCAAGCCATTCAACCAGTTTCTTTACAACCACGAGGCATCTACATAAAACGAATATCACCCTCAAACAGTCATCAAAACATCGCTTAACAAGAAAAATCTTTTTCCTATTTAAAAGTTAATATCCTTTACTTTCTAAGATATAAAAAAAAAAAAAAAATCCGAACCCAACATTGATAACAAAGTACTTTTAAAACTTTTATCTTGATAACCCAGGAATGTAGTAGGTAATGTAGGTGTAGTACTACAAGCCGCAATGAACATTAGGCGTGTCATAATCAAACTACAATCTTGTTAAGCTTGTTATGGTGTAAGGCTACATCAATGGCGATCATTGTATACAAGATTATTTATCTCACGTATAAATATGAATGGATGGGGTAGATATTTATCATGGGCCCAAACAGCCGGTCCGTGTTGCTATTTATCATTGCTTAACCATCCCAGTTATTCGAGTGCTTAGACACAATTTTCTCAGAGGCCAGGTTTTCGTCTTCGAAATCTGTTTCCTTTTGAACTTGATTAGTACTTGATATGAACGCTTATTCAGATTGCTGAAGGTAATGAAATTTCTGCCAGGACCATTTATACAGATTGGTGATTGTACTAAACTTGTGGCAGTTAATCCTTTGTCGGAGAAACAGAGCTGTAATAATATGTGCAGTGGGTTAAAATATCGGTGAAAGAAACTATTTTGGCTCGAGTTGCAAGTTAGGATTGAATTGTTTGAAACATCGATTTTAGCCTGATTTATGTTATATGTAAGTTTGGACATTTGAGGAATGGGGTGGGTGGAGGAGGTTTTATCCAAATTGATGTTTAAAATTGAATCAGTGAGAAGAACAGTAAAAGTCCAACTAGGTCCAATTGGACAAGTATTGTTCAACTCACCGATTTAATTTTAGGTAGAGAAATTGAGAACATATTAGTGTATGGATTGTATTTTCAATTTTATTACAAATTTAACTTGATGAAATACCAAACAATTGAACTTTAAGTATTTTGTTTGAAAATAATTAACACCTAATTTTTAAAAAAAATATTTCGAACCGGAATTTAAATTTAATTTGAATCACCAGACGTATATATTCTAATAGGTCAGTTTTCTATAACTGTCATTAAGCAACATTATAAATAGATAATTAAGTAAGATGCTATTTAAGTAGTAGATATTCTATTTATTCAAGGAGATATTTATTATTTCAATTAGAGATGCTATTTAATATTTAAGCTGAGTGTTCAAAAGATTACGTGCATCAATTTCAAAATGAACTTAATTTTTTGTTTTTAATATAACTTATTTTTTTATATAAATTGGTGCCACAACGATATATGTTCATTATACCCCCCCCCCACCATTTTAACCCTTTGAGTACTGAATTATTTGAAGATTTGTATGCCCATGGGACGGATTTGGTGAGGTTCAATTGATCCCATTCTTGACCGACCCTACAATAAAATGTTTGCGATCAACGGCCACTGGCGGGGGTGCCGCAAACATCAACGCCTGCTTCTTAAATTCAGATGACGAGTCAGACTCGTCCACCGTAACTTCGCCCAAGTAAGCAGATGACGAGTCTCACTCGTCAAATGTACCCAAAGGGTTAATAAAGATAAAAAATATTATATTATTATTAAAACTGATTTAAAATTATTATTATTACTATTTTTAAAATTTATCTTTTTAATCGCTACTTGAAATTCTTAGCATAATGTTTTGCTTCAAAATCACCTCAATTATTTCAATATCAAGTTGAAAAACAAAATCCTAATATCATGAATACATAACTTATTTAGTAGGAAATTATTGGTTCAAATTTCAATCTCTTGTTGTCACCGTTATATAAATTTACCAAAAAATATAACCTTAACCTTTCTATATAATATAGTACAGAAATATTCAATTCACTCTATTACCCCCTACCAGAAATGCCCAATAAGGCTTCATGTCCAAGCCAACTAAATTCTTTCCACATCAAGACAAAGAAAGATCTTTCCAATGGCGTATCCAGAACAGGACAGTATTGCGAATAAGAAGAGAGACGCCAAGAACAAGTATTTAGGCAAGCATTAAGAAACCCAACAAGCACTCAATAAGTCTGGAACAAACGAACACAGGTGGGCTAGATAAATATTTGACAAGCGGAGGAGAGGATCAAGAACATGAGCGGCACATAAAACGTTACTTCCAGGTGCAATGGACTAGGCTACTTATTTAAAAGATGCCTTGATAGATAGTTGCAGTTTAGAGTCGCCATTGTCTTGTTTGGAACGGGAATAATAGGGGTTTGATGGAAATTTGTAATGAACCCAGCAAACAAAGTCAGCATAAAACCTTCATCAAAATTTTGAAATTGAAGGTTTTATGCAGGAAAACTGCAGTTTTTTTTGAAGATCTATAAAATTAAAGGTTTTTGTTTCAATGTCCTTCATAAAAACTGCAAAAAACCTTCATAAAAACCTGCAAAACACCTTCAATTTTTAATCATGAAGGGAAAATGCAGATATTTTAAAGGTTTTATACAGGAAAATTAAAAACTTAAAAAAAACTGCCGTTTTTGGTTTCAACATCCCTTATAAAACCTTCAAAAAACCTTCAATTTGACAATTTTGAGGAAGGTTTCATGCTGACTTTTTTTGCTGGGAATACACATTGATAGTCAGTATTCAAATTAAAAAAGTTTAAGTGAAAAGTGTCCAAGAACTTTTAACGATATTTAATTTTTTGGTGATATCTAAATAAATTTTATGAATATATAATTTTGTCAATTGAGGACGTGAGTGGAAGAACCAGATAACTTTAACTTTTTTTCTGATTTATACTTTTTCACTTATTCCTATAAAGAAAAGAAAACCTCTATCAATTGGCATAAAAACCAGACAATGGCTATAGCGATATAAAGGAAAATGATCTGTACGGTTGTCGCATACGGTGCAAGAAACGTACAGCTACAACAGCTGTCTTGTTTTTGCAGCGAATGAGTTCAACGTATTGTCACTTGGTTGGATCGCTTTCCGTGTTACATCAGTTAGTCATTTGTCAAACTCCTTTGTTGAAGGTGTGTTATTTGTTGAAACAGCTAAAAGGTGTGTTCGAAATTCCCTTAAAGGAGTGAAATTCAGAGCTAGACTATATTTATATGTAGTTTATACTGGAATCCTTACATGAAACGAATATTTTTTGGTATTTGAATTTCACAGTCGCCAGGGTGAGAATTATCTACAAGGATTTAATTGGTAAGCTATATAATTCCAGTGTTAGGTGTAAAAATCCTGACATTTACATTATGTTTTTTAATAAAAAAAAACTAGGCAACATTTTGAAAAAGTAAAACCGGTCCGTAATATAGGAAGGCGTTTTTTTATGTTTTACTCATATTTGATAAGTTTTAATAAACGTTAAGTATTTATAAAGTATTTTATGTCCTTCCTAAACAAATTTGAAAAGTGGAGCTGCCTGGTTCTTCCACCCACTCCTTCAATTGTGAATGATGTCTTTTTTTTTCCCGAGAAAATATCGTAAATGTGTTCAAAAATAAATGTCTGAATGAATCTGATTATTAAACTTCATTTTTTAAAAATCCATTTCACGAAGGCTTTTAGAAGAATCAACTAATTATGCAAATAGTGATAAATACATAATTATTAGTTAATACACAAGCACAAAACTATTTGTTTGAAATTTGAAGTGTCTGCTTTAATGTTATATGAAGCCTATTTACAGTGATTTGGAAATTAAAGTTTCCGAGAGCCCTTATATAAAATAATTAGATTAAGTACTTTCCATAGTTCCTTAAGGACATGAAACAAAATAGTTTCTAAGGATTTAAGTGCTAGTAAACGAGAACTTTTTAGTTTCGGGCTTCATATATTTAAAAAGAATTTAAGTGTTTTGTGAGTAATTAATTTCCTATGCATAACTGAATATAAATAACTTAAATTATCACGATTGCTAAGGAGGAAAATGTTAGTTCATTTTGAATCGTTATAAAAGGATATTTAAAGCCATTGTATGTTTCTCACTATTTTAAGTTTTATAATAGCACTTATATATTGAATAGCTATTGGAATACTTTAATGTTTTATACCGTTCTTTAAATAATTTTCGTATTAATACTAGATAAGAGCAGTAACTTTTATTTTGAATAGTCATTATAATAGTTTAAGTCAACTATATCAGCTTATTAAATAGAATATCATTAAAAGATATTTTTAAAACACGTATTTACTCTCAAAAGTAAAAGAACCCTTAGAAAGTTCCCTATAATATTAATTGCCAAAACGATTTGAAAATTATTTTTTAATAGAAGCACTATTTTGATCTTTTAAAAACATAATTGAATTGAGATGTAGTGCTAAACAAAACGAGACATTAAAAATATATATGTATTTACTAACTATACGTAGATAGCTCATTGATCTCTAAATTATTTCATAGATTGTTATCACGTGTTTTTAAAAAATGTATGTAACACTGAACATGCGAATTACATGAAGCATATCACCACCTTTTTCATTAAACAAATATTTTTGGTAAAATACGTTTCGCATAGGATATATAAAAAGTCGGTAATTGCGTTGTATACATAGTTTTTATTATCCATTAAATGTGACAATAAAATTCAACAAGTAATACTCAAGATTTATTCATTCAATAAAACCCCAAATTCTACCAACCCCCATACAAACAAGATAATTCTTTCACAACTTCTCAGCCGCCATTTTTAGCCAAGCGATCCTTTTAATACTTCCCGAGATAAAAGATAAAGAGCGAGGGATAAAAAAAACGTGTTACCATAAACTTTTCTTTGTCGGTGCGCGTTCCTTATCATAAAAACAAGAGAAGGAAAGTATTTTCCAAGTTAATGGAAGCTGCGGCAAGAACCTGTTGATAGAATATGCATATGGACCCATGTTGGTGACGTCATACTATCCCAGCTGTTACGTAGCACCAACTTCTGGTAGGAAAAGATGCAAAAGAATGGCGGTTAAAAAAAGAAAGGATCGCTGTAAAAACATCGTCCTCTAAATTAAAGTAGTAATTCACCTGCTCGTTGGTTGTCACTTACCCGGAAAATAGAGCGTTAAATTATGAATAAGTGAGTTAAACATAATATTGTCGCTGAAAGAAAAATGTAAGGTTTTTATGTTTACTACTGCTCTTTTCTTCTCAATTTAATATGGATATGGTCGAATAGTGTGTATATAAATTTTTGTTTGGTGGTAGGGGCTTATTTTAACGTTTTATAGTAGTAAAAAAATATCGAAAACATATAATGCCTGTTCATTATATTCTATTGCTTAATTTTTAATAATAATAAATGTTATTTTATTTTTACAGTAGACAGTTAATTAAAAACATAATTAAAAAGGCTAATTACTATTGTATTTTTTATTTAATTATAATTATTACCCCAGCTGTTACGTAGCACCTACTTCTTGTAGTAAAAGATGCAAAAGAATGGCGGTTAAAAAAAAGAAAGGATCGCTGTAAAAACATCGTCCTCCAAATTAAAGTAGTAATTCACCTGCTCGTTGGTTGTCACTTACGTGGAAAATAGAGCGTCAGATTATGAATAAGTGAGTTAAACATAATATTGTCACTGACAGAAAACTTAAGGTTTTTATGTTTACTACTGCTCTTTTCTTCTCAATTTAATATGGATATGGTCGAATAGTGTGTATATAAATTTTTGTTTGGTGGTAGGGGCTTATTTTAACGTTTTATAGTAGTAAAAAAATATCGAAAACATATAATTCCTGTTCATTATATTCTATTGCTTAATTTTTAATAATAATAAATGTTATTTTATTTTTACAGTAGACAGTTAATTTAAAACTTAATTAAAAAGGCTAATTAATATTGTATTTTTTATTTAATTATAATTATTACTAGGGATGAACCGGATAGTGGTTTTGCCGGATACCGGTTATCGGATATCCGGCGCACATTACAAACCGGATACCGGATATCCAAACTGGATTTCGCCGGATATCCGATCGGATATCCGGCAGTTTCTTTTTTATTAAATTATTTTCTAATACACACTAGTCAAAAATTACAAAATATTGTTTTATTCTATAATATTCCCCAATTCCTTACCTTTAAGGTGATACCAAGATTGAATAAACATTTAAAAAAAAATATTTACAAAGGGAGGGTTATTCTAGGGTGCTGCTAGCAATGGGCGTATGTTTCGTACACTTTAAACTCAATTACTGAATAATTGTATTTTTACCAAATGCCCTTTCGTTCCAAACATAAAAACTCAAGTTTGTTTAAACTTTTGAGAAATTTATTTTTAAATTCAACTTTATATTAGTTGTGAGATGTTATGACCCTCCACCATAACGATTCGTTAAAAAAAAATTTAATAGAATTTAAAAATTTGAAAGAAAGTGGGTTTTTTAAGGACTTTTGAGGTAAAATATTATATAAAAAAACTTTTAATATTATAAACTTTTTAGAGGGTCATAACTTTAAGAAAGATACTTCAAGTAATTCCAACAAAAATTATGCTTCTAAATGAATTACAACTTGCGTAATCATGTTTAAAAAAAACATGATAATTAGCATTTAACTTAATTCAGGTTTTTTTTATAATGCATCGTGATTTTTAAAGTGTTTTTATACATGAAAAAACTAGAGTTTTAAATTTATAATTTTAAAAAAATGTTCAAGTGTGTAGGTACCTTAACAGTTCTTTAATAAACTATTCATATTTATACAGATTTTGAAACGGCCAGATCTGTAGTGTATAATGCGTTTAAAAATGTAATTTTGAAATATTTCCAAATTGTTGATCTAAATTGTGCCATACTTAAATGCTGAAACTAACTTTTAGACTGGTGAATAAAAAATTTCTAATATAAAACGAACGGAGATGTAGCTATGCACTCTACACACCACCACTCATGTGAATTGTTCAAACTCAAAGTTACTCCACTATAGTGGCGTGTTTCGAAAGTCTGCAGCATATCTTTCTTGCTATCTATTCTCTGTGCCTCACCGAGTCTGAGTCTAAAACGCACTCCTTACACACCTGAATACCCCGAGAAAAATTCAAGGGAGAATCTGCACACTGTGAATACATTGGTAGAATTTTCAGGAAAATACTTAAAACAAAAACAAAGATAATTGATTGCCACAAAAAAAATCTTCGATTTTTTAATTATCCGGATATCCGGCTTGGTAAATCGGATATCCGGCACTTTACTTCCGGATATCGGATAGTTAAAAATCAGCCGGATAGGCCGGATACCGGATAGTTACCGGATATCCATGTCATCCCTAATTATTACCCCAGCTGCTACGTAGCACCAACTTCTTGTAGGAAAAGATGCAAAATAATGGCGGTTAAAAAAAGAAAGGATCGTTGTAAAAACATCGTCCTCCAAATTAAAGTAGTAATTCACCTGCTCGTTGGTTGTCACTTACGCGGAAAATAGAGCGTTAAATTATGAATAAGTGAGTTAAACATAATATTGTCACTGAAAGAAAATTTGTATGTTTACTACTACACTTTTCTTCTAAATTTAATATGGATATGGTCGAATAGTATAAGTATATATATATATATAGTAAAAAAATATTAAAAAAACATATAATTCCAGTTCATTATATTTTATTGCTTAATTTTTAATAATAATTAATGTCGTTCTTTTATTTTTACAGTAGACTTTAATTAAAAAGGCTAATTAATATTGTATTTTTTATTTAATTATAATTTTATTGTATTACGTATAAGAACTGTATAATTAATATTTTTACTACAACTTATTTTATGTAGGTTTTGTAAATTATGTTTTACTTTTCTATACAAGACTTGCTATACCTTTGTTAATAGTATTTGTTTTTACAAGTACGTAAAAAATAAAATTAAAAACTCGCTATAATTGAATAAATTTCTTGCCCCAAAATGCAATTCTAAATTGAAAAAAATGAGAACTAAAAATGCATGTATACCCGAATCTTATTTATTAGACACATATGATAATGTTACACCTTTAAGATATGTACTTGTTTTTTTATAAAGTATTCACAATTTTGAGATAGGAATTAATATAATTTTTAAAAAAATAAGATGTCTTATCTATTTTTAACACATAAATTATAGACACTTACTTAACGTTATAAATAACACCTTATGTAATATAATATACGAATACTACAGAGTTCTTAAAACGCAATGTTCCTCCCATATAAGTTTAAAGGGCATGTTACGTTGTGGAATTTAGCTGGTATAAGGATCGTTAGCATTTTTAATTGTAGGTTTTTAAATCTAAATGCACGTGTCATAAACATTCCAAGCCCGGAAGCTTGGTGTTCAAACAGGAAAACTGGTATTCTTTAATGTTATTGCATGTTTATGTGTAGCTGAGACAAACAAAAACCGAACTGCGAGGCAATATGAGTATAGCTTAAATATTGATTAAAAAAACTGACTGTGACATCCCGGTTCCATTAATCGGTAATTGGAGGTATTACTCACCTTAACCCCAACTATAGATATCCCTTATGTTGTCTATTGTTGCTGCCAGGTCTATTATATAAAGCCAGGGCCGCACTCGTGTCCAGCCTGGTTCAATACCTTCCAAGGTTGGTCATGGGTAAGTAGCGTGGCTGCTCCTCCATTGGTAATGATTATCAAATATTTGAGGCTGGAAGGTATTGGAAGGCTAAGAGAAAGACCAGTATCTTCCAGCCAATGAGCATTTTGTCAGTTGTCAAATGTTGGAGGCTGGAAGGTCTTGGATGGCTAAGAGAAAGACCAGTATCTTCCAGCCAAGGATCATTGGATCAGTTGTAAAAAGTTGGAGGCTGGAAGGTATTGGATGGCTAAGAGAAAGACCAGTATCTTCCAGCCAATGAGCATTTTGCCAGTTGTCAAAAGTTGGAGGCTGGAATGTATTGGATGGCTAAGGGATGGACCAGTATCTTCCATCCAAGGAGCATTGGGTCAGTTTGGGCCAGTGTGTAGCTAGCCTATGCCGCTGGTGCTTTATTGAGGCAAACAATGGAGGCAAATATTTGCGAATTATCTATTGGGCCAGCCGAGACATGAAAACCCTGGCTTAAGAATGATAACATGTCGAAATGGTTCGATTAAATCAGTGGTTGACTAATCAGTATTGACTAATTATACAAGATGGTTAATTATATTTTTCTTTAAAAATATTTTTCCCGTGTATTCTAGTTTTCTATGCAAAAAGGTATTAGAAATCAACGTTTATAAGAAACAAATTTGTCTGTCATTTTGAAAATTATTTTTGTACTGTTTTATGCTTGCGCTGTTTGTTAATTATTGCTATGGACCGTAAATGATATTTTGTCGAAGATTTCAATTTTTTAAAGTCAACATTGTCAAAATATCGAAAACGGTCAAGCATTAACTGTACTATTCGAAAGTAGGTTTCATAATATTACCTTGACAAATTAAAATAATTAAGTTAAATACAGTAGCATTTATTAATAAATTTATTTACAAAATAAAAATATTTTACTTAGTATCTGAATAACATTTATTATCTAAATCATTTACGGTATATATATTAAAAAATAAATTTTTATAGAAGGTGGTGGTCCGCGCTTTGTCTTACTTTTAACTCGGTGGTCCGTGGCCAGCTAAAAGTTGGGAACCACTTAGATTAAATACTATATTATTCTATGGGAAGCTTGCAATTATGGTTCAAATACTAGGACCTTGTTCATGTTCTTAAACACTAGCACTTTTAAGTCGATGGTCCGTGGCCAGCTAAAAGTTGGGAACCACTTAGATTAAATACTATATTATTCTATGGGAAGCTTGCAATTATGGTTCGAATACTAGGACGTTGTTCATGTTCTTAAACACTAGCTCAGGTGTTGTCTTCATTATCTGACCGTTGTTAGTACTGCAAAGGGTTCATAATTCCGGATCAATTCGTCAGGACATATAAATAACTATCAGCGATGGTCCCTTCGTTCTCCTGTGGAACGTTATACCCATTCCTTGGAAATATAAAAAGTATAGCTCGATTTTTCATATCTATTTAATAATCAGCCCCTAGTAATGCATACTTTTATGTGCCTCAGATTCCAGTTTATATTTCTTTTATACATTTTCATAAACATATATGCATTACCTAAAATACTTTTCCCTCAAAGGGACGGTTGGGTTTCCGGGTGAAACTTAAAGAAACAGCTTTTCCTTCCATGTAGACTTTCCATTCCTTTTTTCTTTAAACCTACTAAAGCTTTTTGTATTTTGATTGCAAGCGAGAATGTGGCTTTTCTTTATACCTTTTCTCGGCTATGTGCCCTTTCTTTTTTGCGCAGGAAACCCTTTCTTTTGAATATAAGAGCTTTTCCCGCAATCTATCAAAAGCTATAGGGGAATCTAAATGGGAATTAGATCCCTGGGAAAAAAAATCATTCCGTGGGCCTCAAGTGTATGGAGAATTTTTTCCCATTTACTTTCGAAATTTTAAGCTTTGGTGGGGCTCAATGGAAGGTTTGCGTCCTGGAGGAATTGCTACACAGAAGTAGTTGGAGTGATTGAATGGTGTGGTATAAAATATAGAGTTTAAACCTGGAATCGAGCATGAATGGAGTGAAGTAGAGGGAATATGAAGTTGTAATCGTGAAGCCCTCATCTTAGAGCGGAAGGCCCATATCACGTGCCATCTCTTCAAAATTATGAATGAAAAAATACTCGTGATTGGCTTGTGAATTGGGAAATGTGTAACTGTGAAAATTTATGAATGGAATGACGTAGTTAGCCATGTGTCTTGGGTCATACATGTTGGCTTCACTTTGATGTTAGCGAGAGTAACATCATGACTCCTCTACTACAAAGGATCTATGCTCGAAGGTTTAAACACATTGCAAAATTGAGTTTTCTCATACGTTTATGGCCAGGAATACGATATATTCTAAATAAGTCTGAAAAGGAATGGTATTTAACCTAAAAATTATAGCTTTAGTTATCAGCTTCTCTTTGATGGTATGGTTCTCAAGTAACATTTGTAAATAAAACCCACACTGTTAAAAACAGGCACTGAAAAATAAGTAAAATTTACTCATTTTTGTTTACAATCGATGATTATCATAGCTCCGTATACATAAGCTTCATTTTTGGAAAAGACAGGTACTCAAAAATGATTACAATGAGTAAAAATGAATAAAAAAGAGCAGTTGCTTGCTTACATAGGCTACTTTCATAAATCACTTTCAATAACTATGAACAATTACAACCAAGACTTACCGGGAATCGAACCTATACCCTCAGACACCGCGAGTCCATGACCTTATCCGTTGTACTATCAGAGCGGCATGAAGAAGTTACAGACAGAAGAAATGTTAAAAAGATGTGCCAAAAGAATGGGAAGTAAGATAATTTAGTTGTAATAACTCAGTTTCCATTTAAGCAATTGACATCAAATCATGTGGAAAACCATCATCTGAACAAATATTTTAAGTTTGTAAAGTTGCTTTGTTAAGATGACTTGAGCAGAAGCTGAAATTAGCAATATTAAGTCACACTGCTCATTTTTAGAAAGTACGTTTGCTTAAATTTGAGTACGTGACCGCTCATTTATGATGCAATTGTACTCAAAGAAAAATAAGTATGTTCAGGTACTCATTTTTAAGTATTAGTTTTTTACAGTCCAATAATCCACAAAATGTTGCATATACTGTATAAAATTGAAATTTATCAGTTTTAGTAACAAATAAGTAAAATTCTTCTAAAAGATAAACTATGCAATAGAGATATTTTATATGGTAATATTTTACTTTTTTGTACATGTTTAGCAGCATATTAACATGTTTTCTTTGCTAAATTTTCAACGATGGCAAATAAAGGATTTGTTCCTTCCCTTGGATAGATAGAGAATGTATTCTTTCTTTTATAGTATTTAATACATTTTTAGTGCTTATACAAATCACCAAAACAAACATTTCCAACAAAAGCTTCAATATAAATGTTTTTTTTTTCTTAATCTGAAATAAAGGGTGGTTTTGATTTCCTTTGCAATTTAAATCCCATGCTTTAAGAAAACTATGAAAATTGGACTGTGTTATGCAAAAACCGGTTAACCTACAAATTAAAAAAAAAAGCTTTCAACGTAAATGGAAGCCCGAGGTTTCAATTTCGATACTAAAAAAAATCATTAGACACTGGACATATAGCTTTTCTATTCTGTAGTTTCTTTTAAAGCCAGTTTTCTCATAATGAACATTTTGTGGGTTGCAAAACACAATCCAATTATTCTTGGAAAATTTGAAAATAATGAACTCTATTTTGAAGAAAATTGAGGGAAATTTCTCATTTTAATATATTATTAAAAAAATGAGTTACATTTCAGATACTCTTTTCTTTCAGTATTTTATCTTAATTTTTTTTAAGGAATTGAAATATTGATTTAATGGTCGACATTTTTATTAAAAGATCTATTTTCATTTCATTAAAATATCATTAAAATATCTTTAAGTTTTTATATAATATTTAATGCACCAGGAAACAAAGTATATATATATTTTTTTTAAATTGAGAAACAGCCACTAAGAGAGTTGTCTTTAAATTGAGAATGTAATATTGTTATACTGCTATTACTGTTACCGTATTGTTAAATTAAGGAATTGTCCAGGGGCAGTTTACAAAAATACTAGAAAGTCGTCCAGAACATCCAACAAATTATACTGGCGTGTATACGGGACTGGTGCACGATAAATCTGATCGGGGTCCAATGTTCTGACGCCTATTGAGGTTGCGTCGGGTGCCAGCTCATGTGTTGTCCTCGTCATCTGACCATGGTTCAAAAATATGAGGCATCGTTCCCGGGTCTTTCCTTCGAGATAGGCTCCGAACCGTCGCCAATAGCCCACTGTGCAGCTCTAGAGCGACGTTAATTAAAGAAACCAAACCAACCAGAGGCAGTTTTAAGGTCCAAGCCACAAAAACCGTCGCTTGGGGTGCCGGATTCAGGAAGGGCCAAATATGAGAGAAAAAACATACTGCAAATTTCTATAAAAACCTTTTTTTCTGTATTTTATTATATATTTTAGACATTTCTATAATCAATAGAGGATTCATAGTTTACTGGTTTTCTTACGAGAAAAAATGTCTACGATAAAGAAAGTTTTGCACTAAAATAATAGTGACCTAGCAAGTGTAATTACTTTTAGCAAAATTAATGAAAAATTAAATACGGTAGAATTCCAATTATCCGAACTCCAGTTATCCGGATCAACCAAAATCGCTTTGAGGGGAAAAAAGAATGAAGCAAAATCCACATTTTGAAAGTTTCTTATCGGTGAATGATAGTGTTTTTAATAGTCCTTAAATTACATTACATACTAAATCAAAATTCGTTTTCTTACAAAAAAAATAATGGTTTTTACGTGAATTATCTAATTAACCGGATATTTGATTATCCGTTTGGGATCCGATCCCAATTGATCTGGATAATTGAAGTTCTAATTCACATGATTAATAAGGGACTCTTAAAATTATGCATGAAAAATTGTGCTAAAAAAATTCTTAGTTCGTGCCTGAATTTGCCTTCAGCTAGTTAAGCAACTATACTATACTAAATCAAAGTGATCTTGTGTGTGTGCTTAATCATACACAAACCCATAGAGTTCTAGATTGCAGTCCCAGCAGTTCTAGATTGGTTTACTCAGCGAATCAAGTGTTACTGAAGACTAAGCTACTAGGATTTGAGTTTGAATTGGTGTAATTAAAGGCCGCAGGTGGTCTTGGAATTAGGGTGGTTCACTTCTATGGAATTACAATGAGTTCAATGCAACTGAGGAAATTATTATACATTGCAAATTAGGTAACGTGGAAATGGATAGCCACGCTAAAATCTTTTCTTCTATTTCCACTTGATATTGAAGCGTCTTAATGGTTATAAATTAAGTCATTGTTTGATTATAAAATTGTATAGTAGTAGGAATAATTCATTTATGCTTTAAGGGGTGAGAAAAAGATGGGATGGTTTTTAGAAATCTCATATAGACAGTGACTTTCCTCTCGTTTTTAAGGTCAAGTGTAAAAAATTACCCACAAACACAAGAACACACACACATTCTTCTTTATATATATAGATATCTTGACTATATAGAAATGTAATAGTCCATAATAACAATTATATATGCATCAAATAGCATATATATATATATAAGGAAGGCGAAATAGGAATAGAAAAACTAAAATGGTGATTATATTTGTCAATGGTAAAATACAATATATTCTACGTAATCTCGGGTATATAAATCTCTCAGTAAAAATCTATTGAGCGATTATCTTGGTGACATTAAGGATATTTTATGTTTACTACTAAAAATATATGATAATAAGTTTTATTAATTATCCTGTAAGTAGTATTTTATTACTTATGTTTACGTTTTACTTAATATGAGTTAACCTAATGTTTTCTGAAAAATAGTATTTCAATCAGGAAAAAAATATATATGGTAACTCGCGATACGCGATAAAATTTACTCAATTATAGCGAATTACAATTTTTTTAAAAACTATAAGAATAACATTTTTGAAAGTGTAGGTGCATTTATAAGATGTCAATATAATGTCAAATACACTAAAGATACTTAGAAGTAAGAACATTTTATAAGATTTATTAAAGAAAAGCAATAAAGACGCAGAAAATTTCGACATTAAATTAAGTGAAAAATTATTTTTTTACACTCTTTTTCATTGAAATGCGTGTGTACCAGTTAAGTTTCTGCATTTTTTCTCATTCCATTCTTAATTTAAAAAAAAAATGTTTTGGACATTTCTAACTTAGTTTCCTTTTACAAAGCAGCGCCCTTACCGTCATGTCTGAGACAGAGCCCTTATCGTGATGCCCGAAACAGATCGTTACTGTCATGCCTGAGACAGAGCCCTTACAGTCATGAATTAGACAGAGCCCTTACCATGCCTGGGACAGAGCCCTTACCGTTATGTCTGAGACAGACCGATACCGTCATGCCTGACAAAGAGCCCTTATCATCATGCCTGAGACAGAGCCAACTATCCTAAGTGGCGGATGAAAACAACACAAGTGCCACCTACAAATCATCGACAGCTGAACTGCAGAAACAGAAAAAAAAGCCCATTTAGATTTTATTTGATTATCATCCCTAAACATCACGGTCGGTAATATTTAAACGAGCAGAAAACATCATTAGGCTAGAAGCAAATACGCCAGTTTAAACCCAAGGTATACAAAAACCCTAATTGCATCGCCCACGCAGTAATCGAATTGAGTTAGCCCTAAGCCAAACGGGGGGCTCACAGTGTTACTGGAAATTTCTTGGAACTATTTGCGGTAATGATCTAGATAACATTCACACAGGCGTTTTGGGGAAAAAATATTCTCTGTGTTAGGCGAAAGAGGAATTTAAACAAATTGGGTGTCGAACTGATTGGATTCTATTTGTTATTTCTAACCTTTAACTCGATTTGATTTCAAGTCCTGTCTCTGGTTCATTTGGAAGGGGGGAGTATAAACAACGATTTAGTTTATTTTTGATCCCTCCCCCCTCCTATTTTGTGGAAAATGAATCAATGAAGCTTTTTAATTTAATACTGCAGTGATTAATTATGTTTTGAAATGAATTTTATGTTTGGAAAATTAGGAAAAAAAAATCCAAATTTGAAATATCAAGATGTCAAGATGCAATTTCGATCTCATTTCACGTCTTCGGTTTATGGTGGTTGGTTGAATTAGCGTCGCACTGAAGCAGCACAATGGGCTATTGGCGGCAGATCGGGATCTATTACGAAAGGAAGACCCGTCAACACTGCTTCGTAGTTTTGAACCATGGTCAGGCTACAATTTATTTGGGACGTGATTTAAAAAAAAGCAATCATTCGCTTTGCTTGAATTTTTTTTTTCAATTTTAAGATTTAGAAAGACAGATGTGTGAATTAAAGAAAATGTGTTCAATTAAAAAAATTCTGAGCAGATAAAATTTTAATTGAATGCAAGTCATGATATACGACTAAATACATAATCCAATTTAATTTTAACTTATTGATGCGATTAAATACCGAATTGGTTCTGCCAAAATGCGAAATCTTCCAAATTGATTATACTTAATTGAAATAAAGGAATTGTAATGTCGCGTATTAAAGAGGAATACGATGTCATTTCAATTTGCCCATTAAAATAAATGACACATACGCTTCGAAAAATCCAGAAGCAAAAATTTATATGAAAACTAAGCATCAAGTACAAAGGAGAAATTCAAAATACCTTTACTAATTTTCAAATGTAAAACTATTTAGAGACATGCATAATAGTGTCACAATAACACGAGTAATATGTCAGATCAAACGGGCCAAACCCTTGAAATAAACCGATTCCTTAACATCGGATTCAATTAAGTACACGCTTTTATAATAGGGAGTTTGACTGTAAAATGGTGCAAGTTCAAGAAAAGAGTTCCGAGACAAAACCGTTTAAAGTTTGCAACTCCCCAGCAAAAAAAGTCAGCATAAAACCTTCATCAAAATTTTGAAATTGAAGGTTTTATGCAGGAAAACTGCAGTTTTTTTGAAGATCTATAAAATTAAAGGTTTTTGTTTCAATGTCCTTCATAAAAACTTGCAAAAAATGTTCAATTTTTAATCATGAAGGAAAAATGCAGATATTTTAAAGGTATTATGCAGGAAAATTAAAAACTTAAAAAAAACTGCAGTTTTTTGTTTTAATATCCTTTATAAAACCTTCAAAAAACCTTAAATTTTAACAATTTTGATGAAGGTTTCATGCTGACTTTTTTTGCTGGGTCGCCATGGCTACAATGTGAAACCTACGCAATGGAGGAACATGTTTGTTTTTTACGTTCTTTTTAAGGAACTGTTAAATCCCTTTCAGGGTGGCAACAACTTTCTGGAAAAAAAGCTCCTTGTTATTTCCTTGATTTCCATGATGGTGTCACAAAATTTTCTCTGATATTGCTGCTAAATGAGTTATTACAACTCACTTATCTTATTTCCCATTCGTCTGGCCCCCCTTTTTAGCATATCTCCTGTTTATAACTTATTGTAGTCGCTCTGGTAGTTTAACGGATAAGGCTCTGGGCTGCGGTGCCTAAGGGTTCGATTCCCGGTAAGTCTTGGTTGTAATTGTTGATATTTATTGAAAGCGATTTATGAAGGCAGACTATGTAAGCTATCATCTGCTCTTTTTATTCATTTTTACTCATTGTGTACTCATAATCGAGTACATGTCTATGTCAAAATTGAAATTTATGTATGTAATTTATGTGTGTAATTTATTAAACCATGATAAGCGTCGAATGTACTCAAAAATGAGTATAATTTACTTATTTTTGAATACCTATTTTGAACAGTGTATGTTCAAGGAAATGTAGTTATCGTTAAATTTGAAGAACAGGTAACAAATTAACAGGTCGTTATTTTGTTGAATGACAGTTCTCACTCGAGTCTAGAGGGTTAAATGGAATGGGCTACAACTCATTATTGAGCAACATATTAAATTAAGACCCACACCATTTGGCCAAATGATATATCTAGCTCAGTAGTCGGCAAACCGCGAGCCACATGCGGCTCTTTGACCTCTTGAGTGTGGCTCTTACGTGAAATACCACGTGCTAGTCTTGTAGTTAGTTAGTCTTGTAGTTGTAGTTAGCTAGTCCCGTATAGTCTTGAAAATAATGACATACAAACTTGACTTATCCAAACTTTCCAAGGAGATGCAAGGCCATTGTTCACATTAGTGTTTGTCAGTCATTGTTATGATTTAAAATTATGAATAAGTTACAATTTAATTTTATCAATAACTATTATCGTTATTAAGTATTGTATCAAGTTTTATTCAACGTACCTATAGTTTAACTAAGACTTAATACTTTAAGTGAAGTTTATTAAGTTAATTTTGGGGAGCGTTGTGGAGTGAAAACAGATGTAGTGTCGAGGATTGAGAAAGGTATGTTGAGATGGTTTGGACATACATATAGAGGATGAACGAAAGGAGACAGACGAAACAAGTAGACAAGACGAGTGTGGATGTGAGAGTTGGAAGGGGCCGACTTCAGTGAATGCACCTCAATCAGATTGAGGACGTTTTTAGCAAAGGCCAGCCTAGGAGTACTCTAATTAAGTTAATAACAATGTACCTACTTATATAGTTTAAGTTTGCAAAATTTTGGCTCTCAAAAGAAATTTCAATCGTTGAACTGTTGATTTTTGGCTCTGTAGACTAATGAGATTGCCGACCACTGATCTAGCTGCTTAGTAATAGAAAATGGCGTCCGTTTACTTCCGAGTTTTTGCGACTTGAACCACCTTCGCAGTTAATCCATCCATACATTATTCTTGATATTTCTATTTCTAAAATCTTCGTGTAAAATTAATTAAGCAATCTTTCAAAATTGCATTTTTGATCCTTACAACAAAATTAGAAACAAAAGTGCGCCTGCAAAAGGTTTTCAGAGTTCGGGAAAATAAATACAGACCTAATGAGTAAAACTCCTTAGACTTTAATTCCTTTTATGTTTAGTTTACGGATTAAGGGCACTGAGTTGTGGTACTTAATTTTTATTCCTGATGCCGTAATGGCAGTTCCACGTAAGTCTTTAGTATGACTAAATTCGGTAAGATAAGGGCTGAATAAGCTTTTATACATGACAGATTCCAAGCTTCTATTTCATTCCGAATCCTCCAAGAATAATTGCTGAAATGTGGATTTAAATAACTCGTTTTCTTCCTTACATTTCTTGCATGAATGTTTCCTCGTAAGATATCACGGAATATGTAAAGTTAAGGTATTTATGTTCATTTACGCATACCCATTCAAGATTTTAACGCTTGAAGAA